>JBBPMQ010000157.1:0-40326 GCA_038090375.1 Boletus rubroflammeus | reverse complement strand
CCGGGTAGGTACGAGCATAGCCTTTAGTATCTCTCGTCAGAGAGTTAAGCAATGACTTAGCGGTCGTTGCACATGTGGTTTGATGGGTGTGACACGTAACGACGCGTCTGATGGGTTCAAGGGGGTCCGTGTGTGAAGACGCGACGGTCAAGGGGTCAAGGGTGTCATGTAGCAACGGCTACGAATGATGTTCAGGGGTTCAAGGACGTTGTACAGTGACGGCTGCAAACAACAGTCGAGCATCCACTCAAAAGTAGGACAGAGACTTAGAAAGTCAAAGCTGTGGAGAGAGAGAGATGATGATTAAAGGAGATCAAAATGGGAAAAGTACAAATGAGACAAAGTGGAGGATTTATATAGGGGGAACCTGGGGTGATGACTAAGTGAATAGAACTCTGTAGAAGTTTGTAGAATGCTAAGTAATACAACTTGTAGAAGTGGAAAGAATGTTGAAGAACATTTGTATAAGGCGTGAGTAAGAGGTAGTCCAACGGGGTTCCAACGGCTGGCTACTGGATACGAAGATAGGGGTGAAATGGTGAACATAGATGGAATTGAAGTGAACAAGCAAAGAAACAAGAGAAAAAGTACAGGGTTGGAATAAAACGTAACAAAGCCCCCATGATGGCCCAGCCTGGCCCAGCCTATGAGGGCTTGGCCTAGCCGGCTTCCTGGCTTCAGGCCGGGCCGGCACAACACTAATTTGGATGTGATACTCTTGGACTTGACCAAACCAAAAATGCTGTAGGTGTTACAACCCCCGAGCTAAGCTCAGCGAATCTAACAGCTCGACATTAAACTGCGCACATGTGTACGACGAGCTGCCCACTGCAGGTGGATTCTAACAACAACTACCGCGAACAAAAGATAATGAGTTGTCCCGCAGGACGAGGGGAAAGATAGAAAGTGGAAGGTGAGCGGAACCCTTAGAGTTGGTTGCTTGTTAGGTAAGGGAAACAAATGGATTAGACTGCCATAGCAGTCGCATAGTGTCTAGCTTATATACTGGTAAAGAATGTGCACAGACCAAGCTGTGTCTGGGAGCATAAGGCTAGGGATGGTAATAGAGGAAGCAGCTCGTGAGAGTGGTTCCTTGATGATGAGAAAAGGAAGAAGAGAAGTAAGGCTGACTAATAGCACGTGATCGGTGTATGGTCCAGTCACATGACAGGTCATGTGGCTTTCCCACGATCACGTGGTGACATAAAGATTATTGTAAAGTAGAATGATTAAAGTGTAGAAATGTACGATGAAGAGTAAGGTTTAGTCTGTTTCGTAACAGTAAGAATTCTTAGCTACACATTTCTGTCTTGTTCATCTACTTTTTAGTCTCACATCACTCCTGAAATCCAGTCATTACATGTCTGACTTTTTACTTGATATTTTTTAATAACTTCCACAATGCTAGAGTCATGATTTATGATAGCTGCAATCATATATGCCTTTTTCATTTCTGTGCTGTGACATTACCACTCTACATCAACAAGCGAGGTTTCAGCCAGCGCAGTTGGCATTTCCCAAGTCTATTGTAATCTCACAAATTTACAATTTTTGTGATGTAAATCCTATCAAGTTTCAGTTTTCCAAAAGGGTTAACAATCTTTTTTTTACATCCTTTGTGTCGCTGTCGTCCATCAGCAAACCAATCTTTGTATTGACAGACCTCTACAGACTTGTGTAGTTCCCACAGAGAGGTACCTAGTAATACAGATCTGTACAGAGAAATAGGGGAAATCTACATCAACATATTCTATATTAATTTGATCTAATTTTTTTTGTGACAATCTTTATGTGAAAATAAGCTCCTGGGCAATTTTTTGGGAGCACAGGTACAAATTTGGTGATGTGGTGTACAAAACCATTTCATGCAAAAAGCATTCCCATGGGTTGTTTTGCTGATGAAGTTGCTGGTCAGAGTCAGGAATTTGTCCAAAAATGGTAGTGTACACTTTACTACACTTTGTATGTACAGACCCTAACCATATGACCAAGCTTGCTCGGACCTGCCGTTTTGCCGACTCAGAGTCGGAAATTGAAAGATAGGTCGACCGATCGACCCCTGCGCATGACGGTGCTCCCAAGACGAGTCCTTTGCATCATGTGTGGCGAGACAGTAACAGTACTCGAAGAAGTCCTCTTGCCACCTGTATCTCCACCTGGACTCTGCCTCTCGCCCGCTCGATTCCAACAAACAGGGCTTCGACATGTCCACTTGTTGTAAATTATGTCGAGAATACAACAGCACAACTGTGGATAATAACAGCGCACGCGGAAAACACGTATGCACCGGAAAGCAGCACCACTAGGCACCAATATGTATGTAGAGGATCCGTTGGTCAAAGGGTATGTCACTCGGACGAATACTCCTCATCGTCTTGTGCAATGCGAAAGCTGCTCGTGTATGATCCAGACGACCAGACTCGTCCACCAGATTGTCGTAAAATTTCGACGTGATCTCGTTTGTGTGTTCATCGTCCACAGCCCACATCGTCCCAATGACCGAACGGAACCCGGTGAACTGCATCGTCGCGGCAAGGTGGATGACCTTGTCAGGACTTTCTTAGTCACCGACATAACCCTTGTTCAAGGAATTCGATTGCATTGGTGGAATTGCCATAGCGAAGACAAGCGGAAAACCCATCAGCTGCTAGAGATGTTATGAGCTGTTTGAATAGTCCAAGATTTTGAGGGAGAGAAGGTAGAGTGGCGAGATGGTGAACACTGAGGCACAAAGATGTTTGGTAAGCCAAAACTGTGTGGTACTGTGTTTGCATTCCTCAGCTGCTTGGATCCATTGTTTGGCACATTCAAGATCAGCAGAAGACACTGTCTGAGAGACATCAGAGAGCTGGGAATATAAACTGGAGGTCGCTGACGTCGTGCGTAGCCGAGTGCTTGAACGAAGCTTGAAGGTAGCGAGCAAGGCTGGCCAAGGAAAAGGCTCGATAAAGATGCCCCGGCAGTCGAAGTTCCAATGCACTGCGTTGGAGGGGAAAGTGCCTCGTCGAGGTCAGAGAGCCTTCCGAGCTGGTTGAAACGGGCATCGAGGTATGTTGCGATGTCGCCCAGTGGAAAGGGCTCGATCAGGATGCCCCTGCGGGCGAAGCTCCAATGCACTGCGTTGAAGGGCAAGTGCCTCGTCAAGATCCGTCATCCCTCCTCTCTGAATGAATCGGTTGTAGAGTGAAGAAGAAAGCTTGTGCCAGTGGCTCGATCGTGATGCCCTTGGGGGTGGAGTTCTAATTCATTGCGGCAGTGAGTGATTTGCTCGTCGAGTTCAGACATTGGTACAGAGCAAATGACGTGGATCAATGTATCCTGTCCAAATATTAACTCACTCCAGATACCTTTCGTGGGGTCTCTTTCGTTGCGGACAGTGATCGCGTGCACGGGCATGCAAACAGACCACGAGGCAACTGGCGCCCGTAACTTCCGAGATAGTCATGTCGTTCCGAATCGAATTGAAAGAATAAGTAGTGCATCATTGACAGAGCGCGCATCCCCTTCCCGAACTTGAGACGTATGGCCACGACAACTGCATGGTTGCAATGCTACCTATGTATCCGTGGGGGTAACGAGTCACGACACTGATGCTTAGTGGTTAGCGCTGAGCGCTGACTCAGATCTGCAAAAAAGGAAAATGGCTGTCGTACACTGCCACACTTTGTATCAACGAGTCCCGTGTGTCTCTTCGTCCAGGTTATCGCGGGCCGCGGCAATCAAGCGACTGTTATCCACGAAAACGTGAGTGCCACGAACTTGAAACTCGAGCGGCGGCGTTTGACTCGCTCACTTGGTGGTGTCGTCTATGTAGTATGACGTGCCGGGGTTCAACGTTCAACGTTCATCCCGGGGTTGGGCGAATTCACTGTTGCATGAGCAAGGGGAATGCCATGCATGCACACATAAATTATGTTGCCATTCAGAGAAAGAAAATCGCGCTGATTTTTTTGAAGGATTCAGATGCCCACGGGCCGCGAGCCGCGTCCACGGTCCACACACGTGCTTGGTGCCGACGTCACATCGTACATGGTCGGTCGTTGTGCACATCCATCCGCCCGAACGTACCACGTTAGCATTTCCAAAACAAAAAACAAAAAAGTCTTGTGATGCCTTTCATATCAATGCCCAGGAGCTATAGAACATACATCACACATGTCCACACGTCGATCGAGTCGGAGTCTTAGACGAGCCTGCGACCAGAGGTGTTGCCGGTGACGAAAAAAACCCCCCACCAAAAATATTTATGACATATCATACTTCTTGCCATCTGTTCCCCCCCTATACCCCCGTTTCCAAAAAAAAAAAAAAAAAATTGCAGTGGGACGATGGAACGAGTTTTCGGGCTGCGTACCTGAAACCGGCACGTCACACTGTAATCCCACCAAGTTTTCACGAGATCCTGAAACGAGCACTGGCGACCTCTCGGTTCGGAACTCGTCCGAGCGAGCCATCATTCAATATAGCCAAACCACCTCAACCTCGCATAGTAAAAAAGGCCCATCAAGGGAGAGAAAGGTCCTCCCACCGAGCACTGGCATGACAGCGCCACAACAATGTTTCAACGGAAACGTGGTTAACATGCATGAGCAAAATCGTCACTGAGATCGTCGTCGTCACGTCAACCTATCGACTGGGTAGCCCCTTGGCCTACCTGAAAACAAACACTGGTATCGATGACAAATGATGTGAACGATCGATTAGAGTACATAGATCCGCCGAACGACAATGACTGCAAGTTCGCTCACTGGCACTAGCCATACGACGTGGCGCTACCATATTTGCAGCTACGAATCTAGATGCAGCCAAAAATAAATAAATAAATATTTTAAAAATGACTTGGAGGTGGAGACGCACAAACGTAGATCCGGCAGACGGGAAAAAAAGACCTAAACGCGACCAAGGGGCCTTTCGATGACATCAACTCTAAACGACTCCAGGCACAGTAAACGATCACGATCACCGTCAAAAAAAGAATCCGTCACCGTGACTTGCTTGATAAATCCTGTGTGTGTGCAGGGCGTCAAAAGTAATCAATCTCGCTGGGGGATGCATTAAATCGGATTCCAAGTGGCGAATGGCTTCACGGACGCGCGCGCGTGCGTTTCAAGGAAATGATGTCGAGTCCGCCGGTGGCAGCAACCCAGGCCAAGTCCATGATATATTGCAATTTCCACGTCGTGTGTGTGGGGGGAGGAACGCGGAACAAACAAACGCCGGAGTGCTGTACCCATCAATATTCTGAGGCACCAAGTTGCCGCTGATGCTATTGAAGGCCTTGATGAATCGTGTTTCAGGGCCCCTGGCAGACTACGCAAAAGCCTCGTGGACGTCGACAAAACCATAGCTACAAGAAAAGATACCATGAAAACCACTCTCGCTACCGGAGAAAGACGCCACGTTGCGCTGAGAACGTTCACAAACCAGGTCAAAAAGGACTTTGCGCAAAGTATGTCAAGGTAAACGCATCGATCTGATAGCTGAAATAAATAAAACAAGTTCATACGTGATCAGCCGACAAAAAGAATACAAGAAATGTGCGGGCCCCACTAGACGTAATAGAAGTCGAAGAGCGAGAAACGCGCCTCGTTCAATCACTCCCAATACACGTCGATATCGGACCCTCATACTCGTGTTTGCATCATGATGCATGTCACACTGTAAAGAATGGTGGAGTCATATGACAGCGCAAAAAGGTGTACAACGCGTCATATACATTGAAGGGGACAACAGAGGACGCCACGGATGGTCGGATATGAAGTCGAATTTACGAGACCTTGATTCAAGCCAGCGAGAATGAGCGGTGTCGTCGAGATACGGAACCTGAAGCTGGTTTCATCGATAAGCATAACTCGTCCGAGGGAAGGGGGGGGGGAGCTGACCTTGGCATGTGAAGAACATGCTCACATTGACATCACGTTGGTCGGATCGAAATCTGAAGACTCCATTCGATGCTGTACAATGTACACACGCACGAGCCATCTCGAGGCCGCGGAGGAACCGGCTTTCAGAATATGAGCGGTTCACATCCGACTCCAATTCCAATGTTGATAAGTGGAGTATCCGCAGTCCTCGAAATTTGGTGAACGCTTACCCAAGACATCCCCGGCCAGGAGGCGTGTTAGACGGTTTCGCAGTGCAAACCTGTGACTTTAAAATCATTCCGCAGTATGTGGAGAGGAACCAATGCCTCGGAGGACGGTACGGAACACAAGCACAGCCTGGGACGCTTTACCACACGACAGGAGCCCGAGGGGGAACTGGCTGAGGACCTTTTCCTGATGATCCACAGTTCGGTCTTCAGGCCTTCAGGCACGGGACATCAGCCCATCCCTATTTCTCGTTACGACCACCAATATTCAGCGCGAGAAACAAACTCTACAAAGCAGAAATGGAAATGGTCAAATGGGTGCAAGTAGACGCAGACTCATCAGGATACAAGCCCAAGCAGTCCGGCAGTCCAAATTTTCTCGGCATGCAAGTGGACTTTGAATATGCATCTCCGACTGAAACTGCCCAATTTGGTAGGTGCTGTGGTTCAACAAGGGGAAAAGGAATATGTTAGCAAACCAACGGTGTTCCATGAAATTACAAGAGGACGGGCTTGAGGTTTGAGCAGACAGCGGTAGATAGCAAACTTCGAACGTCTCTAATTGCACCGTTCTGAAACGGGCTAAAGCAGAAAGGTGATCGAAAGCGTATGAGATACAGATGGGCCAGTCAGGATAAAGCCAGCCGAGGACCATGTAGATACGAACAAAAAATATACGACGCGGAAATACCGTACCATAGCCAGTACGACCACGAAAAGAAAAGAAGAAAGTGACAACGTAGCAACGAAGAAATCCAAAAGAAAAAGCCCCCCCCCAAAAAAAAAAAAACGAAAGACGTCGAATGACGAAACGGGTACAGGTGTAACCACATCCAATATCTCACCCTCACTGTCCAAACGAACTCCCATTCCTTCCCCTCCCCGTCCAATTCGCGCTCAATCCACCCTGCACCGGACTCCCCTCCCCACCAACACTCCCTCCCCACATCGGCGCAGAATCACTCCTCGACCGCAAACCCACCACCTTGTTAGCCCCCATGCCCGCACCCGTCGTCGGCGACGTCCCACCCGTCAACGACATCGGCGAAGGCAGCTTGACATCCTCGCACGCCTCACTCGGCACGATATCCATTTCCTCCCCCGTTCGCAACCCCGCGTCCGACCCATCCTCTACTTTATCACCCTCGGTCCGTGCGCGCTTCTCTACCCGTCCGTCATCGTCCATCTCGAGCGTGAGCGTGATATTAGGCTGTCTCGGTACACGCCCGCCGAGGTGACTCAGACTCCTTGAGTGCACCGGTCCTTGACGGAAGAATCCGGGCACGAAATCGGACGTCGTGGGCGAGGATGAAGGTGTGTGCAAGGAATGGGAAAATTGAGAGGGATTCATGGCCATCGAGTTGGGGATGGAGAGTGTGGGGAGGATCGAGTGCGTGTTTGGATTGGAGTGAGCTTGCGATTCTCGAGACGGGGATCGAGAGTGTGAGCCGGAGTAGGGCGAGGGTGATGTCGGCGAGGTAATAAAAATGTTTGGTGAGTGTTGGTGACGCGTAAATGAATGTGGTGAGGGTGATGGTGATGGTGAAGGGATTGATATCGACATGGGAGAAGGAGAAGTATCAAAGGACAAAGAGAGCTCGTGAAGCTCCTGCAAGATGCTCGGCGGGACTGACCATCCTGCTCAGCTTACAAAAAAAGAAGAGAGCTGGGTCAAAACTTACTTCCATCTAGTTCTCGATCTATATTCAAACTTACAGCTGCGCCGCCACCACTAGCGCCACTTTTTCCGGCAACATCCACCAGTACCTTGACAACACCAACAAGCCTCTCGACTCTTCTCCTCTCCTTGAAGATCTCGTCTTCCGCCCACCGCTTCCACTCCTCTCCTCCAGGCGGTGCCCCAAAAGCGTTCAACGCAAAACCAGGTACGTTCAATCCGCCACCTGCCCATAGATTAAAGCGTGAACTCTGAGCGTCCCATTCTTCCCCTCCTTGACTTCCGGCCAGACCCATGCCGATACCTGTCATGAGACCACTACCAATGGACGCATTCATGCCATCCTCATCCTCCCAGTCGCCATCCCTTTCGCCGTCATCACCTCCAAAATTCGACGACGACCTCGAGTGTGCAAGGACATGTCCGCCTCCGAAACCGACCTGAGCGCTAGGTGAAATATGAGACTGCGAGCCTTGAGGGGATCCCCCGAAATTCGCCGAGATCGTCGCTGGTCCATGATTGGCTGCAGGTGACACATATTGGGGTATACGGCTGCCTAATGACTTGACTTCTCGCCAGAGCGCGCGGTTCTCGTCGCGGAGTTCGGATAGAAGGCGCGCAACTTCACCTGGAAGTTCGACACTGTTTGGAGAAACGGCATGTTAGCCCTTGTATCACGCAGACGAGACAAGAGATGGCCCCACCGATTCCTATCTCTTGGGTCGGGTTCTAACGCCTTGCGCTTTATCACGTCTAGTAAATCTGGGCGGCCACGCAGAAATTTTGCATGGGAAAACTCCCAAGTTTGGGAGGTGGTGGATGTGCGTTGAGCGCGCGGGGTCTATTGTTTCGGTGGACCAATGTATGCGTGCAACAAACCGAGATTCCAAGATAGCGCGAGCATGAACCTGATCGTTATGACCAAGACAAGGCATGAGGAGTGCAAGTGACGTACCCTGTTGATCTTGTGAAATCCGTACATGTTGAGTTGACGGACAAAGGACGAGAACTGCGCAGATATTCAAGAAACAATCTACAGAGAGGCGAGGAGACGTACGTTGTTGTGCTTAAAATGTGACCCAAGTATGCTCCTACTAAACTCGCTGACATTAGACACGACGAAGCTAAGCAAGCATGGGATCAATTTAGCATTTGAACATGTCCGATGAAATAAACAAGTACCTTGTCCCTAAATCCGTCCATTCGATGAAATGCTGCGATTTGGCGTCGCTGATCATGCTACGGGAAAATGCATTGGTTATCACGCGGACGTAGCATGATGAGTGACCTACTGATAAAGTTTTGTTACAAAGTTATTGGTGCCGACAGACTTTCCCATAAGATTCTGCCCTTGTTGGCCTGACGATCCAGACGCTTTGGAGTTGGCGTCGCCTGGAGGAAATGGCAGGTCAAACGGTCAGGACGCGTGATGGAGACGACACTGATCCATACTCACCACACGGACCACCGGCAGAAAAAGAGCCAGAGGGGCTACCGAAATCGTCGTCGGAGCCATCATCACCGAGGCCGGAAAACGCAGGGCCTGCGCTGTCGATGTCATCGTAAGGCGAGGTAGGATTGGTGCTGATTTCCAATTGAGGATGCGGACGTTGTGGAGAGTGTGACTGAGAGAGGGAGGAATGTGAGAGGGAAGAGTGTGAGAGGGAGTGTGAGAGGGAGTGTGAATGTGAGTGGGAGGGGTGGGACGAAGGAGAAGACACGGGAGAGGTTGGTAGAGGAGGGGAAGATGCCGTGGTTGTAATTATGGGATGAGGAACGGCGTGGTGTCGAGCCTGACCCGTCTGTGAT
Organism: Boletus rubroflammeus; assembly: GCA_038090375.1. Taxonomy (NCBI): domain Eukaryota; kingdom Fungi; phylum Basidiomycota; class Agaricomycetes; order Boletales; family Boletaceae; genus Boletus; species Boletus rubroflammeus. The sequence continues at coordinate 30,748 of JBBPMQ010000157.1, read as the reverse complement.
GAAGAGTAAGAGTGGGAGTGTGCATGCTGGTGCATGCTGTGTGCAGCTGTGGCAGCAGATGACGAGACGGGGAGGGTGTTTGTGAGGCTTCGTTTTCGGGGCACGGTTTTCTCGACGGCGAGTTCTGAAGGGGAGGCGCTATGCGATCCGGTGCTGGGCCGTCTCTGAGTAAGGACTGGGTCTGGGGTAGGGGCTAGGCCACCCGAGGCGATGGGATCGTCAAAGTTGTAGGAGAATTGGGGTTGGGGGGAGAGCAGAGGCATGATTGGAGGAGAGACGGGAGTTATTGGGGAGATAGAAGAGCCACTTGAAAGAGAGTGGGAGTGTGTGTGGTGAGATTGATGGGGGATCGGGTGGTGAGCATGGAGCTGGTGTGGATGGAGTTGTCCGGACTGTGGCTGGTGGGGCCCGATGGGAGAGAGCGACGGTGGGGATGCGACGGAGAGGCCACTGAGATTGAGGGAGAGCCCGGACGTGGTCGGACGCGGATCCGTGGTTGGTGACGTCTGTGGTGCAGTCGGCTGCTGTTGCTGGGAGGAAGTCTGGGCCGGAAAGAGATAGGGACCCGCGGGTGAGACTGGGGAGGGAAACGGGATCGGTTGTTGCTGCTGCTGCTGCTGCTGGGATGGCTGTGAAGGGGGCGTGAGGTGGTGAGGGGGCCAGACGCGCTGAGGAGAAGACTGTGACTGCTGGTGAGAATACTCTGAAAAGTCCATCTTTGAAAGGATTTTTAGGCTGGGACGGAGGGGGGGATGTGGAGAGGAGATGCGGCCGCTTCTTGTAGGACGTCGCTCTGCTGCACCGCCTTGCAGGGTGCCGTGCGCTTCTCGCGTTTGCATCGCCACTGGTCTTGGTCTATCATACTAACGTAATCCAACAGCTTTTTCTCGTTCGCCGTCTACTCTCCCAACAAAAGTTCGACGATGTACGCTATACATAAATCGACGTTCAACGCATCCTCTTCCAACCGCGTGTAATACCCCACGCCATCAAAGCGTGTCAGATTGCTCGTCGATGACCCAGATTTCACACTCGCGCTTTGCTCGCCAACACCTGACCAGTGGCTCTTCTATCCCGTCAACCGGTTCCCCCTCCAATCACGTCGCTCCATGACGCCATCACCCAAGTCCCCGTGACACCTTGGCTCAGTCCCTGAAACGCCGCAGCGCCGTCTCCACGAGTCTGAACAAGATAAGCTCCGTCCTCTGAACCATGCGTCTGTCCACCCCCAAACACATTGACCTCGACCTATTCCATCGTTCGATCGAGAGCTTTGTTCCCAATCTCGGAAGGTTCCTCCCACGTGTCCCTGGTGGAGCAACCACTATGTTCTCTCTTACAGGAAGCACCTCACCGAAACCAAACACGACTCCAACTTTAAATACACGACTTCTATATCTGAGAGTGACCCTCTTCGATCCGTTTTCATATCCCGCTACTTGTAGTCAAACCGGTGCCAACGGGCGCAGACCGCAAACTCATCCATCTCTACACTACTCTCCCCCATCTCGATCACATCGAGCGGCTAACGGCGTACATCGCACATCCGCCTCTAAAAAGCATGGGTAACATCCCCCTCCGTTCCTCCTTCCGACTCGTGCTGCACGCGTTCCCTTCCCTGCGCATTCTTCCGTCGGTGATGACATCACCATTCTCATTCTCTTGGTGGGGCAGTGCGGATCAGAGCTCAAGGCGACCTCCCGTTTGACGCGAGTGACCCGCCTGTCGCTCGTCCCGAATCTTACGTCCCTCATAACGGAGCGTTGTTGGATAATGGATCGTTTCTCTGTCGGCGATCACAACACGCACACTCGCTGCAAGGATAGTCAATAGATACTTTTGATCATATATGTGCACAGTAACTATCTGCATGCGGTTGTCGTGCTGGGACTCACCCCTTTGGGCGCTTTCATCGTACCATCGTACGATATCTTGTGGGCGGGTGCGTGTCACAGTAAAGGCGATGAGTCCAATATTATGAGCCAACCACAACTACAACGGGACGATGACCAACTTGATCGAACGAACCGCTGGTTTCTAATTTCAACCTTCGTTAATGGTTACTAATCCGACACCAACGGCTATTCGCATGGGAGGTTGCCCTCACCGTACGGTGGCATGAATCATGATAGGCATCGCCAGCATTGACAGCCGACGTCTCGAGACAAACAAACACCATATGTAAATGGCGTGTCATTAAGCTTTGAAGCCTTGAGGACTTTGGGGAGAAGCGATGTGACGTGACCCCCATGATTATGAGTGGGACTATTACAACTGTATGAACCACGCCAAGACCCCCTCTGGGCAAACCTGTACCCGCTTCACATTCCAGCAGAGAATCAATAGCTATACAGAGGAAGGGGCCCATCTTCCATACGGATGGTCACATTCATTGGTCAGGTTGCAAGGTGAGGTTCCGTGAGGTTCAAGTTGATGCCATGATCCCCAGAGGTCGAAGTCGTTGCCCCGCATTTCTGGCGAGCGAAATCTCTATCATCTTTTGCGACCTCGGAGCGGCGCAGTCACTGAGTGTCTATAGACAGAATCAAATGGATGGTCCACCCTGCCGGGTTTTACTAACAACTCCAATGGAAAGCTGGCTGCTCTCGCTACTCAAGAGTTGCAAAAACACGAGTCTAACCACTGTGTACAACACGCCTGCATTATTTTAATACCAATGTCATACGCTTTTGTACGAGATGCTACTTGTCTCAAGGACACACCCCTGCCAGGAACAGTGTTGAACGTTGAACCGCCCTGTTTGTGGTGCTCTACACAGGATCTCTCGTTCACGGCAACTCCCGGTCCAGCTTGACTCACATTCCCCAGCCTTCAACTTACACCGTTCCCCCCTCCACAATTCCCATCTACTTATTGCTTCGATCACGTACGTCGTCGCCTTCACTCGGTTAGTTCACAACTCACACAACCCACCCATCCAGCGCTATCGACTCAGTCCAGCTCACACGAGCCTGGTTGACTCTCCCTCACGTGGGAGACACAACAACATCGTCCTTTCCTCGATGTGCGGCAGCCATCTTCGGGCGAGCCTCCGGATCCCGATTCATAAGTCTTTTGGCTAACACGAGGAGCGTCGTCCGATCCGCCGAAGATGCACAGAATGAACACAGCCCTTCCAACGTTCTTCCGCAACTCCACAAATCAGCGAGCATCGGCTTGTACAGTCCCTTCCGAACTTCCGGAGCCATGTAGCCTTCCGTGCCGACAACCCCACTGTATTTGACATCTGGTCCGCGGACACGAATGGACACACTAAAGTCGATGATGGATAGACGGCCGCCTTCTACAGGAATGATGATGTTCGGCGGCTTGAGATCCATGTGGGCGACATTATGTTCGTGCATGAAAGCAACTGCTTCGAAGAGCTGTAGAGCTACAGACCACAACTGTTTGCCCAGATTATCCAGTGACGTCAGCTGACTGCCAGCGGCAGGCATTGATATCAAAGTGCCTCCTTGAACAGGCCAGAATTGAACACTGGAGATGGTATGGTTTGACGGGGACTCGATCTCTGTGAGGTATCGTAGAACGTCGACCTCCCTCTCTCTGTCCGCGAACTTGAGGTATCCGTGCTTGTCGCCAGTCTTGTTCACGATCATGGCAAGTACAGGATGCTAGGGCACATGTGTTAGTACGAATACCGCTGAAGACAACAATTCCGCACCCCCGATGGAATACATTCGATCTTGTAATTCATCTGGCGCAAGACGTCTTGGATATCCTCGTCATCAAAGACGCCTAGATCGTCGTCGTCGTGTGACCCGTCGTGCGCGCTCCTCGTTTTCGGATATCGTGAGCTGAGCGACAGGACTTCTTCCGCATCATTCTTGATGTCTTTCAGGCTCTCTTTCTTGAGCTCGTCCAAGTCGCGAGACAACGCAGTGATCTGTGTCGCCAGATTGTACATCTCGCGCAGAAAATCTACCTCTTGTTCGCTGTTGGTGAGGTGGAAGTCTTTCTGATGAATGCACACCTGTGCGCTTCCGTTAGTGGCACAATACAACAATACCATGAACACTGACCGTCTGATCATGGTAGAGGTTATCCATATGTTCCGTGTTGCCAGGCCGGTTTGCATTACAATATACCGAGACGCAAGCATGTTGGCATCGACATAGACGGCCACTACGAAAAAGGTTCGCTCGGATGTAGATTGCAGAAGAAATTGCCCGGCACGGGCAAGAGCGATCGCCTTGACGAGCATCCGGGAGCGGTCGGACTCCTGCTTCCGCGACATCACCTCAAAGATGACGAACGGAATCCTGTGATCAGGAGAAATGACCATCCAGTCATCCCTAGGAGTGAACTTCTGCCAGACGTTCCGCGCTGACGTGGTGTCCACAAAAACAGGAAAACCCCACGATGGCTCCCTGCAAGATTGTTGGCGATGTAGAAATATGAACACGAATCAGTACCTACTGTTGACGCTTGAAGCCGCAAGAATTGTCGATCACGGAGAAGAACGGGGGCTGAAGAAAGTAAATAATGAAGTTGCTGGCCTTGAGAGCCAACGAAGGATTTCGGGCGATCAGCTGCACGTCCTCGTCGTAGGATCGCAAAACTCTATAGAACGCTGCATATTCTCGATCATTGGTCACCGTGTGTGGCTCAGTTTCGCAAGGCGCAAAGATACGGTCAAACTCCGTCTGATAGATACGCGCACATTCAAAGTCAGGATTCTGCTCATCAACCGCCTAGAAACGATTCCAGCATCAGCGTCTGGAGAATGTCACAACGCACAAGGTACATGCCTGATACATGCGTTTCTTCGCCAGAGCTTCCTGAATCTCCCTGAGTTCAGGGGGTAGATCGATATTTTTGTTCGTGAGGATGCCACCTTGCAAGTTCCTCTGCACGTCATCTGGACGCCAGTTGCCCGGGGACTGAACCGTTACCTGTAGACACTTGAACAATGTGTCGTGATTCTTTCTCAACTTCTTGGTTGCCTCGTCCGACTCCCCGGATACTAAGAAAGCAACGCAGTTAGTGACATAAACCACTCGGAACCTAAACATTGGTGATATTTACGGTCAAGAAAATCGACGACTAAATAGACATGGTCGCTGGAAAACGTCTCCGCCAGCTCGCGAATCACTGTTCCTTCAGGCTTGACCCACACCATGTTATTCTCATCTAAGCAGGCTTGCTTAACCGCATCTGGAAAGTCCGCGAGGTCGTCCTGGTATCCATCACCGCTGTCATTCCCGACGACCGACACTGGGTTCTCCAACTGGAAGAAGTCGCATTCGTCGTACGAACGATCAGGAGGTTGAATGTGTTCAGCCGCGTTGACGTCGTTTTGAAGACTTGTAAAGAACATGACGAGCGAGTCATCAAGCCGAGCTGAAACAAACACCGGCTTCTTCTTGCCAAGAAGGATCCAGAATTTAACTTCACTGGCACCTATAAACGAGCAGCAAGTCGATCATGAAATGGAACTGTTAGATAGAAAGTCGAGCCTCGGGAGTGCTCACTCATCGCGTCCGATGTGTCGTAACGGGAACGTCGGCTGAACGTTCAACGCGTATGATCAGAATGACTGTCTCACTGGCAGTCTGATTCAGTGGATTGGAGGCTTGTATTGTCGTCACGTGTCCAATATCAATATTTCAATGAGCCTATCATCTGCAAAGTGACGGAAACGGCCCCGCTTCCCATCCGCTGGCACCGACTCTGGCTTGCCGAATCACCATCATGCAACGGGTCCACACCAAAAGTATCAACGCAAATCCTTCCCTTGCGGAAAGTTTTCAGAAAACCAACAAAGCTGATCAACTTGAAGGAATTATTTTATTGTAGGATTCCACTGCCAGTGGCCCGGGGTCTGGGATACCCGTGATGACGAGAACCAGCAGTGTCTCCTCACCAATACCAAAGAACTCACTGGTAATCTAGTAGCGGCCGCTGCCTCATCCTAGTAGTAGGGTAGCTGCGGACCTGACGCGGAGAACTTGAACCACGGTTGCTTCTGCCAATGGTGATATGATCAAGTAGTATAAAGTACTGCCGCCGCAGGCGCTGCACAGCATGAAAATTTCTCGAGATCAATGTTATATCGTTACTGGCACCTTCCAGGGTATATGCTGGTCCGATCGTTGGATACGCGTGACGAGCGCTTCACTCCGTCCACTGGGCCAGAGGCTCTAAATCAATGCTGCCCCTCACGTTGGCAGAAGAAAGAAAAAGAAGAAAAAAAGATATCATTCACATAACGAGGGCACCACAAATACTGTCATATCTGACTTAAAAGGAAGCCAAGACACGTAGAAAAAAAAAAGAAATTAGCCAACTCGAGTGACAAAAAAAGGGGGGAATTGATCCGAAAAATCAAAAGATAACAGAGGGTGACAAGGAAAAAAAAATGCAGACATTGGATTTCGAGCGAGGTATGGGAAGAAAGAGGAAAAAAGAAAGGGTGTTCCCATCTAACGTCAACGTTTTCATCCCGCCTTCAGTTCCACGAATTAGCAGCTATGATGCTCGGCGAATGTGGAGGCGAACTGGACTGCTGGAAATACGCAGACTGGGATGGAGACACCAACGAACCAGGCGGGTAAAGAGGAACCGTTGGTACCAGCTCGAAAACATGTTGTGCGATCGCCCGCGGTCGACCAGGTTGTCCGATCTGGCCCAAGGGTTCGGGTGCGGACATGACGACGTGTATTCGAGGATCGAGATTCATCGGCTGGTGGAACCCTTCTGCACCTGCGGTGGCTGCCGTGCCAGACGTGCCTCGGCCATCCCAGATGCACCGAATCTCATTCCCGGGAATGATCTGGGCAAGAAGACCGGTCGAGACGTGTCTCACTTCGATGAATCGTGAGTCAAAAAGGAGAATGTATGGCCAGTGCATGGCCACGCGCTCCGCGGTGCCCTCCCATTCGATCGTTCCCGTGGGACGGCTTGGTGCTCCATGTTTGTTCACATAAATGCCGAATTCTATGACTAGGTGAGCGGTGGACTGGATGATTGTCATGATGCCTTACCATCATAGCACAACAGGAACTCATTTTCGACGCGGAACATACCCATTGGCTTGCATGATTCGCAACGTTTTGCCAACCGCTCGTGACCATCGTCGCGGAGCGGAATCGTAACACTCTTGAAGCTGGTGACCGCGATATCAGCAAAATACAGCATTGACCTCAGTATGTTAACATACTCAGTAAGATCCATGATTTCAAAACCTTTGGTGCAAAGGATCGCAATCTTTGCTTTCAAAAAGACCAAGTCGAACGATTCGGAGGGCAAGAAGAATTCCTAACAGCAAGACAAAAGTCAACTTCAAAACGAAAACGGTGGCCACGCCACACACCCTGTATAAACGGAACCACTCTGACCGAGCAGGTCGTATACCAAACCTCGACGTGAACGAAGCAGGAGCCTTGGATCGTTCGTTGATTTTCTCGACGACAGGCTCGAGCACACGGAAAACGCTGTCAAGCTATGAGGGCGTGAGCAAGGATCATAGACGCCGTCTATGAAAAAGACATACCCCTTTTTTCTTCATGTAGATAACCAAGGTCCGACCGCCTTGGTTACCGACGCTGAAGAAATGGACGTCCCGCGTACCATTGACTCGTTGAGGAGTCTGGGATGTATGCGCGCTTTGTGGTGACGATGGAACGAGTGCTTCTATATGATAGGCGAATAGGGCCTATGCAACCGTCCACTGTACTTTCTGAAACGTCATGATAGGGTGACAAGCCTACCTTGTCTGCCAGGACGAGGAACATCCCAAAGTCTTCCAACATCGCACACTGTGTAACCATCTTAAGGTGCAGTACACGACGCATAGCTGACACGAGCACCGAGGTTAGATCTCCAACCACCAGCAACCAAAAAGCTTACATCGAGAGTCATGTCTGAAGCCAATCCACACGCCCTCTGCACATCCAATCGCAACGAGCGCCCGTCCATCCGTCGTAGCTGCGGATGATGCTCAGTAAGAATCCACAATCGCACTTCAACTGAATGACTCACTAAACGGCACAGAGCACGTCACCTTTCCGGTAAACGAATTTTCGTGGTTCCACGATGGCGCAGTTGTGCTCGCCGAGATCGCAGGCACGAAGAAGGTATCTGTACTGAGCGGTTCCATCTCAAACACCTTGTTAGACTCCTGAACGACCTTGCGCAAACCGATTGCTTCTTCCAGCTTTTGCTTCCACTCCGCCCGTGCCTGGGGACTCTCTGTGAACAGCGTGTATAGACCACCAAGCCTCCCACTATAATGAATTGTGCAGGGGTAGACAAGACGAGAGTCCACCGCACTATCAGGCACGCCGCTACCTGGTGTTGTGGGTGCGCCGCTATCGCCATGTCTGTTACCAAGCCCTAGACGCAGAATGCCTGCACTTCGTTGCGTCGGCGGGTCCAAGAAGCTGGTGAGATTTAATAGGTCCAAAGGAATGGGCTATGTGTGCGTTTAGCTGCGAAGGTTATTGGATTGCTTGCGAACGACTAACCCTCCGATTCACGTAATACTTTGTCACACCATCTTTCTCCTTCGTCTTCGTCAGGACCACTACACACCACTTGTCAACAAGAGGAAAGAATGAGTGGATTATGACGACTTACAGTAATTGTCAAACAGAAGGACAAAGAGTTCAGTCCATCCACTCCACTCGAAACCGGTCTCCGGCTGTCTCAACAATTTGCTAGCATGGACTAATGATCGACTCTCATTCAGCAAATCCATATCCTTGCGTCCAGGTTCATCAGCATTCAACAGGTACAAATGTCACTAATGTACTTACCACTGCCTCCCCCTGTTTAAACACGATATTTGAGTTGTAGCACCACAGCTGTACCTTTTGCTTCGCAGACTCGACGCCCGGCTCGGTGTCTTTTCCAAGCGCCTTGATGATCTCGAGAACCTGGGGGATGGCTTCGCGATCCTCGTGATTCGCCGGGGTCTCCTCATATATGCTTTTCAGAAGCAATTCGTATCGCAAGAGTCGAGGTATAGGACGATTGATGAAGCTTTTCATATCTAGACGATGGGCGTCGGGATGACGTGTACATTGCTGTGGACGAAATCAGCACTGCAGGAAGGAGAACTTGTGGCGAAACGATACACATACGTCGACAAAGGTCTTGAACTCAAAGTTGTTGGCCATCTCGTCGTCTATTCGATACGCTGCAATCGGGTAATGCGGAATATACTCCATGTAAGCTTCTCTGAAACTCAACGCAGCATCGAACACCGCCGCTGTGACACTCTTGATCGTGGGGTGTTCTTCGCGCTGGATCTCGTGCAGCTGATCAAGCAACTTGCGGTGATGACCATGAATTTCTGCGAAATTGTGGAACACGTCTGTGATGAAGCTCTCCAACCTTTCCCGTAGGATGATGGGAGGGTCTTGCATCCGCAGTGGCTGGAGGTACATCTAACAAGATGAGATGCTCAGGCATTGTTACCCAGGTCATCAAGATATCGTCTCGTACCGTATCGATGTTTTCCAGATCCTTCACGTACCCCATTTCACCCTTGATTAGCTCAAAGATGATCCTGAAAGTATCGTTCAATATTCAATACCTTTCTCTAAAAGATGGTTTGCTCACGCCTGGCGTTTCGCCTCGGATTTGCTCAAACCTTCTCTCAGTTCATTGGGAACCAGGTCGTGCCATTCCCACTTTGCGGTAGGGCCCTTACCCATCGCGGTCTGGAACGTACGCAGTTGAGCGACGTTCTGCAGATCTTTGATAGCATGGATAGCTTCTGCGAGGTAATACGCGTCCGGGTTGCCCTCCGTTGTTTCCTTCATGATCGCTTCGAGGGCAAGAGGATACTTTTGAAGATGCTCTGAAGGTCGTGACAAGAAATGCTTCAAGTCCAGACGTCGAGACTCTTGCTGCCTCACAGATTGGCGCGAACATTCCTACAAACCAAAAGGAACCACACAAAAGTAAGTCAAAGACTCGATGGTACCCAGCGTAGATATCACCGCGAACCTCGAGGAAAAGCCTCAGATTAGCATTCGCCTCAATCTCTTCCTTGAATCGCTTTTCGGCCAAAGGAAGACGGGCGACATAGGTAGGATATGCGTATCGGAAGCTTCTAGCAGCCTCGACGAAAACGTCTCCAATCCTCTGGATGATCGGGGACTGCTCGCGCTGACGAACGTACATCGCCTCCACAAGTCGCTTATTGCATTCTCGCAGATCAAGGATGTTACCGAACACCTCCTCGATGAATTCACCCAGTTGAGCAGTAGGCATGATGTGCGTTGCGCGGCGGAGCGGGCGAATGAATAACTAACCAGAGGTGAGTGAAGAGTCAGGTGTTGGGAATAATCGCGACAAACAGCTTCAACCGAATCGAGATCCTGAACATATTGTTCCTCTTTACTGATTGTTTTGTGTATAATCCTTCGCCAAAAACATGAGGAAACCGATGCAGAACGCGGTAGAAACATACGTTTGGCGATGAATCTCGCTCTCCGGAAGACTACGAAGAATGGCGGGGTCAACTGTGTTCAGCCAGTCTTCGGTCTATCACAACACCGTAAGCAGCAGTTTCCGGATCCGTCTGTCAACTTACACGAGACGTGACATCCGGTTCAGGCGCTGGGGTTGTGTCTGTTACGAGGGCCGCCTAGAACAACATCAATTTGGATAATCAGTGCAATTAGGAGACTCACGCGTCTTCTTGGACAAACCCATGAATAACATGGATCTTCCTCGCTACACGTTGAGGTGTAACACTTTGTGAGCATGGTGATCACAGCTGTTGGCAGCTCTTCCCTTTCCCTCTGCGACTCCGAATTACCCTCGAGGTCATCCAGGAACATGTACACGTCCTCCACTCCGTCCTGGAGCGGTTTATCACCCCACTCAACTTCATAAAAGAAGAGTTGACTTTGGAGGCTACGCGCTACCTGTAAAGCTGCACGTCTATCTGCCGTAGAGACACCGTGATTTATTAGTAGCTCTCGTTGAATTTGTGATTGAATTGTCGACTTTGAACAGACCATCATAATCCAAACGATGAACATCGAGAACATGTCCACATACAACTATGTCCTTGCCAGTAAAGGCACGGGGATACGGGATACTGCTCTTGACATGTGTGCCTCTTGGGACTTTGTCGCGCAATCTAACAGCGAGATGGGAAAGTAGACTGAAGTTGACAAAACGATCCGGATCTGGATCGTCGCTGTCAGTAAAGCAATCGTCTTCTTCGTCTTCTTGATCAGCCAACGCTCCCCCGGAGCTCCCAGCAGCACCGTAGTCGCTTGGCCGGGTGCGGTCGAACGAGTCTGTACTGCCCCCGTGGATGCCGTAGCCATTTGGAAAATCGTCATATGTTTCGGGGTATCCCACCGTAGAGGGTCCGGCAGCTGAGAAAGCATAAGAACCGATTGAGTTGTCTGCCGAGATCGCTGAAGTGCCACCTTTGGATGTCTGATAATCACTGTAAGTAGTGGCCGTAGTGGTAGCTGACAAATTCCGTCCAAGTAGATTTGTTTGAGCTGACGAAATTGTTGATCCTGTCGAGGTAGCACGACCCACGTCAACGTTCGCATCTTGTGAGGGCAGTTGGGTCAGCATTGCATTGCTAGCTCAGGTATCCGGGTCAAGGACGTACGATTAATGAAATCGGTTGATGGTGAATGCTGAGGTTGAAAATCCTTAACACGTGAATTTAAAGGTGTATTTACGTTGTTGTCCGGATGGAGACGAGCATTGGCATGTGGATACGCATCCGTGTATCTTGATTGTCCAGACAGTTGTTGTTGATGGAATGGACGGCTTCTGAGATGCTCCTCTGTAGTGTACATGTCAAGGAGGGAATTCTCGTCAAAATGGCCAGTATAACCTGGAATTGTCGGCGCCAGAGCACCTGGGGGTCGCGCGGAAGATTTGCGAGATAACTGATCACGGATTTCGTCGGCACCTGAACTATTACCATTGGAATGGGTAGGGACAGCTGGAACTGGCTTGTAGATATTGGGGCCAATGTCCGATTGAGGATTCATGATTGGTTTTCCAGGAGAAGTCGGAGAGGTTGCAGACCCGGTCGAGCCCCGACTACCCATAAAGGCAGAGGATAGCGGGCCAGGTGCTTGGGGTAATTGACGACGACTAAAGATGGAAGTGTGAGAGTGACAGAAAACGGTTTATAGTTGGCGTACCCGTCGACATTCGCTGTTCCTGGGCGAGAGTTATTGGGCACAGCCTGAGGGACTTCTGTGACATGGGGATCTGTGGGACTAGAGACCTGTGGGAGAACAGCGGCAGGGGGGAGGGGTAGTGGCCTAAGTCGCCTCTGGGAAGTAGGAGAAACAGCAGACTCGATATTGGGGCGAACTTCAGGGGCATGGGGTGGTTGTTCTGATACATAGTTGTGAGGCTGTACGTTCGCAAGCAGAAAAGTGTGGTACGTACGAGGGCGGGGAGGGGACTGTTTTGCTGTAGGTACAGGGGGACTGGCCGGATCCGGTTCCGCGCGGAAAGCGTTGGGATAGTGTTCTCTTGAATTGATGGAGGCAGCACTGAGAGGTGGGCGCTCTGTAGGTGAGGTAGACTCTTCGCCAAAGATGCGCCAGACTTCGTCGTAGAGATGCTGAAGATCCTCGTCGCCAGGTGGGGGCGGTCTAGGGTTGGATTGGAGAGCAGACATGATGGAATGAAAGAAGGATCACGGCACGGGGGAGGGTAGCTGTGTTGTCTGTGGGGTCCTTGCAGTCGGACTCCGCGTTGACGTGACTAGCGAGGGCGACGGGGAGGGCGATGTCGAGGCTGGTTTGGAGCGATCTTGAGCCAGGGTGTGCAATGATGCTGCGTGTAGGCAAGTTCAAAGACGCCGTAGCTACCGCCGTCACGAAGCAAAGAATTATTCACACCGGACCTCGGCCGTGCCAGCGACTCGTGACCGATTGACTTGATACCGTCCGCGAAGAATACAACTTCAATCATTTACATTAAAAAAGTCTTTCAACGTGCCCATTCAACGGCTGCGTACAACGGCTGTCTTGTGCAAACTAGTCATTGTGCGGACTGAGATTCAGTCGCGGTCGGCCACGGCAGTGCTGAGCGCTGACCCCCCGGACGGTCTGCCATACTCGGACGCGGGGCCGGGTGAGTCGTGAGCTCATGATCATAAGCAAGCTTGATCGAGGACAGCCATCGTTCGACCGTCACAGGACATGGCAAGAATCCCAAAATTAACCTCGTCTGTGCACGACATCGGCACTGAGAAACCTCCTTTTGGTTCCAGGTGAGCAAGTACTGCTCTGTTATGTGCCGACAGACCACTGCCCGACTATTAGATTTCTCACAGAAAATGCGGACGTTTGGGCCCAAAATGCATGGGATCACGTCCCTCCTCCCGATGACCAGGCTGAGCACATTGCTTCTTCTCTCCGAAGACAACGGGTTTCTCCTGTGCCTGACGAAGACAAAGAGAAATACAATTCAAAACCTGCCAAATATTGGTAAGAACGTGTCCTTTTGCATCGAGCTTGTATTGTAACACAAGAACGACAAGGGATAATTTCTATAAAACGAATGCAGACAACTTTTTTCGTGACAGAAAATGGTACCTCGTCATGTTGACGATCGAATAGCCTCGCCTCACTTTGACTTAGGTTGCATCTAGAATTTCCAGAACTATTGGCTGCTGCGGAGCCCGAGGTACGTGGCCTGCTCGGTTGTTGCGTACACCCTTCCCGTCAACTCGATCAGGCAGGAGAGATCACTATTTGCGAAATCGGATGTGGTGAGGCGCCAACTTGCCTGGTCCAGCCCCGTCCCTTCTAAATCATTTAGTCAAGGTGCTGGAAATGCCGCGTTGCCATTGCTTTCCGCGAACAAAAACCCTCAGCTTGCGATCCGGGCATACGATTACTCCTCGCATGCAGTCAAGCTAGTGCAGGCAAGTGTATTCACTTTCCCATTACAATGCTCAGCGTAGAGTGGCCTTTCATGTATACCCACAGAACAATCCTCTATATAATAACCCATCGATTGGTTCGATCCAAGCCGCGGTATGGGATCTCACTTCCGAGAGCACACTCCCACCAGGTGTCGAACCGGGAACAGTCGACATTGTTCTCTGTGTCTTCGTCCTGAGCGCCCTGCACCCTAATGAATGGGGGAAGGCAATAGCCAACATCCACCGTGTACGTAGCCCCCATCTCCGTCATCGCGTGCCTAGTTCATTCGCTTGGCAGATGCTAAAACCAGGCGGTATCGTCCTAGTCCGTGACTACGGACGATACGATCTCACACAGCTGCGCTTCAAATCCGGAAGAATGCTCGAAGACAACTTTTATATACGCGGCGACAAGACACGCGTATACTTTTTCGAATTAGGTAGGTACTTGTATCTGCCGTTTTTCTACCGCCTACAAACGTCCCGCCCTCGCCACCGAAAGATGAATTGGCGTTGATGTTCACCGGTTGTCGCGCGTCGTCGTCATCAACGACGGTTCGAACTACAGAGGAAATGACGGAGTCTCAAGGTCAAGAGGATGACAACGGGACTTCCATCTCGAGCCCTGCATCCTACACCCCACCCTCGCACAATTCTGCCTCACCTGTGCCGTTCTCGGAGCTGTCGGCGGACCAATCGACTTGCTCACCCAATGATTCGACTCCAGCTGCCCCACCCGCCACCATCCACCCTAATCTCCTCGTTCCACTCACCTCCTGCCCTCTTCTCCCCCTGTTTACCATCGAACAACTTGGGATAGATCGGAGACTACTCGTGAATAGGAAGAGGCAACTAAAGATGTACAGAGTGTGGATGCAGGGCAAATTCAAAAAGTCGTCCGGCGTTGCACCTCAGGCCGTGGATCAGCCTGTGACGAGTGACAACCATTCCTGTCTCTGCTAGCTATCCAACGACACTTTCGGATGGTTCCGATGGACTACAACCTTCTCTGGATCGGGACACTTGATGTTTTTTCTTCTAATGAGAATGTGCAGGATCATCATAGATACAACAATGGGTTCTCGACAAGACATATTGTCAGTGGACTCCACTAGGTACATAACATCCAACACGAGAATTTAAAACACTGTACTTCATTGCAAAAGGCTTCATAAATTACATGAAATCCACGGCGCGTTTCCGTCCCCGGGGTGGCCCAACGACTCCCTCAACATCATCCACCATGACGTCGCGATCATCTTGGGGTTTCTCAACAGATAGATCCCTC
Source organism: Boletus rubroflammeus (assembly GCA_038090375.1). Lineage (NCBI taxonomy): Eukaryota > Fungi > Basidiomycota > Agaricomycetes > Boletales > Boletaceae > Boletus > Boletus rubroflammeus. Next base: position 15,557 of record JBBPMQ010000157.1, on the reverse strand, counting down.
ACGATATCCGGCGGTGGCTTCTCTACCCATACTTCCTCCTCTACATGCTCTCTGTGTTTCTTCCGTTTCTTCTTTGGACGATCCCGTTCCTTAGTTTCTCGCCGAGCTAATATCGAGAGCGACTCGCCGCCGTCCTCGTCCACGTCAAACGACATGAGAGCACCTGTTTTGGTTTTCTTGGTTTTCTTTTCCTTCACAGCAAGCGCTTTTCCATTCCCAGAGTGTGATTGTGAGTCACGAGGGACGAACATCGGTTTGAACGTCGATAGATCCACTTTGTCTTCCGCGACCCTTGCTTTCGCCCGATCTGTCGCAGTTGAAGGGGGAATCGCTGTCTCGGCGGGTTTTTCCGTCGTTTGTAACGAGGTCGAGGGCTGTGAAGGCGCCGGAGCCTCAACAACATCGTCCTCTGGCGACTTGTCCTCCTCATCCTCGCTTTCTTCGTCATCGCTTGCAAAAATGGCTTTGAAGATACCCATGGGGGGCCGCTCGTAAGTGAGAATATCGTCCCCTTGTCCTTCGTCTTCTCCCAACCCAATGTTAGCCAGATCGCGCTTGCCACGCGGGACGTCAGGACTCGGCTGTACCTCCACATTACTGCCCATCGCAAGGCCACCTGCGCCATCCGTCGACACGTCCGCAGCGGCAGACGTCGACGCCTCTGGCATATCAAAGTGTACTTCCGGGTCGGGATCCTTGACGCCGAACCGCTTGCAGAGGAGACGTGCGGGCTGCCACGGTTTGACTTCCCTCGTCATCGGACCGTACATGCCCAATCGGGCAGCGTGCACCTTTGGCTCTTCCTCCTTTTCCTCCTCCTCCACGATCGGTTTCTGCTCCGTCTCCGTAGACGTTTGTTCTGTGCTTGGGGTATGCAGTCCTTCGACGATCTTGGGACCCAATTCGAGCACAGCAGCGCTTGTAAAACGCCCCGCCATTGCTCCCGAGACAGGTCGGAAGAGGGCGGCAGCCTTGGCAAACTCGCTCATCTCGCGTGCATACGTCTCTGGCGTCTGCGTCGGCAGACGTACAGGTATAAAGGACCCAGAGCCAGGTTCGGCATGTGTACGGAGATAAGCAGTATACCGGGATTGTTTGTCGGGATTGGAAGTGAAGGGTTGAAATCCTTGCAACGCAGCCTGCGCAACGTGCGGTTCTATGTGAGTGATATAGGGTCCTTGGGATGGGAGTGTGCTTGGTGGTGGTCTTGGTTCTTGTTCCGTCGAATCGACTGTCGAGGGACCGGTGAAGCGACTTGCTGTAATGTTTTTGATTCGCTCTTGGTCTTTTTGCGACATGTATTCGAAGATAGAACGCGGTGCGGATGGAAGCGGCGTTTCTCCTAGTGTAGCACCCCGCTAGGGGGCGGATCAGATAGGTGAACGTTGCGCGTCGCTCGATGGGAAACAAACCTGATCCGGAGATATTCCGATTTTCCATTGTGCGTGCGGTTGGGGTTGTCCCGGTACAGGGAAGCGTGGTATGTTTTCCTTCTCACCGAGCGTCGCTTTCTCCCGATCCCAAAGAACCTTGGGATTGGGTTTCCACCCCTTTAGTACTTCAGGAAGAGGGAACCTGCAGAGATCGACCTGTATTGAAGGAGACTTTGACTCCGCAAACGACTCACCACATGTCCTCCGCCACCGGTTTGTCCGAAAGCTTGAATCCAGGGAGTACTGGTTTGCCATCGCGGAACACGCCTGGACCATTCGCCTGTGTCTGGAATACGTGAACATGCTACCCGTCCCCCCTAGCAAAGGGCGGAACTTACCGATGGTGTTGGGACAGTCGTACTTCTGGGTTTAGATTTAGCCCCAAGACCTCCGATAACTACGCGCTCCTCATCATGCATGTCGTTGATATCGAAAGCGTGTCGACTTCGTCCATGACCTATGGCATGATCATAAACGTCCACATCATCCTCATCCGCGTCGTTCAACGCGCCCAGTCCAAAACCACCTTGCGAACCATTATAAGAAATCATGACTCCAAACGTTGACCGCAGGACACACCTGCAAGTCGTGGTCCTTGAGCATCCTGCGTTTCCTGCCCATGGACCCCCAGGCTCGCATGGAGCCCCAACGATCTGTTATGTCCAAGTCCATGCAAATCATCTTTGCGAGGTACGACGATCGGTGGTGTATCTTTCGGAGCATAGGTGTGTTTCTTGGCCTCCTCATCCACGTCTGGTCCAATTCTGTCCGGGTCACGCCCATGCTGAATCTCGCGTTGCCGCCACGTCACTCTCGGACCTACACCCTGACCAGGTCTCCAACCCATCTTCTTGAGGATACGTCCTCCCACTGAATCCTTCGGTGCAGGTAACATGGTCTGTTCAAGTGCGAGGGTGATTGGGCTGACATGGCGCAGGTGAGCCAGGACAGATGAACAAGTTGGGAAACGACGCACTCTTTCTGGCTGTCGTCTACGCCGGTCGTACGGGCTCTCTCAGCTTGGGTACCTCCGAGGATGTCCATTTCATCGTGTTCGCTGACGAGCTTTTGGTCCGCACGGAGCTCGGCGAGATCTTCTTCATCCATAAAGTCCTCGGCCTTCGCTGACCGAGCCTTGGCACGATCCGATCGCGAGGAAATGAACGTCGAGGGTGTCCATCCTAAATACGAATTCGCACACTGGATGGTAAGTAGACAAGACGAGTAGACCAACCTTCCTTTGAGCCAACAGAGTTGAAGTACCCGGCAGAGAAACCCCCGGTGAAAGCCCCATGTAGTCTTCTTCGGCCCTTTTCATCTCTCACCTAGACAGCAAGACATCAGATAAATAGCCCACTGACAAGTAGCAACCGACTTCTTGCTTCCAAAGCGGTACGAATTCGCCTGTGTCTTTGGACTTCTCGAGAGGCGGCAGAGGCGTGCCAATCTAGAGGAACTGTGAGCGGTACGAGGACGGGGAAAGTGAGAAATTTACCAAGCAAAAGTTTTCACTGGCCCGCTTGCCAGAAGTATCAACACCCAAATCGCCGAGTTTCCGTTTGAGCCTTGCAGAATTCATGACGGGGCACTGGCAGTAGTCAAGTCCGCACAGCAAAGTCCGAATACTTATGTGATGGTAACCCTAACCATAATTATGGGTTACAGTGGCTCTATGATAGCCTAGTAGCTCCGAGTCGCCCCCGTCCCCTTCCACTTCCACACTGGCATCCGCCTCGAATTGCGGTTCCCACTCCGCTTCTTCTTCACCGTCCGTGTCCTTCTCTCTCTCTTTCCGCTTCCCATTCTTGACCGTCGAGCCACCAGCAGATCTACCCTCAGCAACAGTCAAACACGTTAGGCGAGTACCCTTCGTGTCGTACTCCGCTACCGGATGTAACTGCAGTTTTTCCTTTCTCTCAGCGGGCAATGCTGCCAGGTCATACACGAATATCTTGCCGTCAGATGAAATAGTACAGATGATCGTTGTCGTTGCGCGTGCATCGTCACTTTTGGATGTGGCTGTCGGGAGCGCGATATGAAGCGTCTCCACAGCTTTTACTCTAGCGAGGGATCAGTCAGTTGTGCTCCGGACGGGATATCGATATCCTAACAAACCTATTTGAATGGCCGACCATCTCGGCGATTATTGTAGGCGAGGATTGTGGATCCTCAGATACTTGGTATATGGATACCTTTTTATCTTCCGCTGCGACCAATAGAAGTTCTCCTTCGCCGTTTACACGTTTACAAAATCGCAGGCTGTGTATTCTTGATGGATGAGTGATGGTATGTCGCAAGGCCATATCCTATATGGTGATGAGACATGAAGATGAAGATGTATCTGCATGAACAACGACGTACCGTAGAAAACACATCAAGAGAAGACAATGACTGGACGATGAACATCGAGCCCGATAACGACCATCTTACAACTTCGCCCTCTTGGTGGCTGACTTTGAGTAGCGTTTGTCACCAATATCGACAACCTTACCTTTTCCCAGTTTCGTACTGGCCGATCCCTTGCCACGCATTAAATCCCACATACGCAGTGTCTTGTCATGCCCAACACTCAATGCAACTTTTCCAGACGGGTGAACGGCGACAGAATTAACGCGGCCCTTGTGTCCCTTTAGCGAACGTAGGACAGTCCAATCCCGCGCATGGAAAATACACAGTGTACCATCCTCGGATGCGGAGAGCAGATGAGAGCGTGACGGAAATTGGAGATACGTGATAGATCCTAAACAATGTTATGTTGACCCATCCTCTCCGGCATCCGAACGAGCCACGTACCTTGGTGGTGCATCAGACCACCGATCTCTTTCCGTCTTGCCAAGTCCCATACCTTTACAATTTCATCTGAGCTTCCCGTAGCCAGCCATTTGCCTCCATTCGGCGATGCAGCAACAGCTTTTATGGACGACACGTGTGCGGGAAAGATGAAGTTGGGCTTCAAATGAAACTCGTAGCCAGATTCGGAGGACGTGACCGTCCCATCGAGTCCGTAAAGCAACTTTTCGTAGGAGCCTGCGACGACGACGAAGGAAGCGGGTAACTCGGACTTGGATGATGGATCTGAAGTGTCTTCGTTGGTTGTTTTCCGCTTTCCTTTACCTTTTGGAGAGAACGAGACGGACGGCTTGTTTTTGGGGAGTTGTTGCTGATCTGATGGAATTCCTTTGCGACTTGCCACGACGGGCTTTTCGATTCGGGCCCTTTTGATGTTTCTTTCTGCCTTTCGAGCGGCTTTTGGTTCTGCCATATGTGTGTCGTTGGACGCGAAAAAACGTTGCAACGTCAAAAACCTCCCAAAATGGTATGTGTGCCCCTGGTCGTCATCATCTTGCCAAGTGAAGTTCGCACTGAGCCATTCACTGGCACAACTCAATCTCTAGGCACATTTTGCTCTAATTCTCTGAGCCGTGGAACGGTCCCGCAACGACAGCGACATGCGGAGATCTTCCAGAACAATTCGTTGCATGCAGTCCGAATTGAAGTGGGTGCGTTCACTACAATTTGTCTCAGCCTCTCAGGTCGACGCGTACTAAATAGAATGACTTGAGAATAGCATATTGTCGAACGTAGCACGGGCCAGAGGATTTCATTATAGACCGCCAGGCCAATTCAATCTCGTCCTTGGCTGACAATACTAAGACATCCCAGACTGAGGGTATAAGAACAGTCTCTGTGAGCGCCTCTCGTTCTTCTCAATTCTCTCATCCTTTCACTGGATCCTGGTGATCCTAACAGCGTCAGGCAGCGCTACTTTACTTCCTATCCCATCCTCATCTTCTGCGCCGGTCGTACACTCCCTTGTCATTCGTTTCCGAGCTTCAGTCCCATCAACGCAAACCTGATTCATCATGGTGGTTCTCTCTGCACGCTTCGCCGTCCTTGCTTGCATTTGTGCAGCCATTCCCTTTGCTCTCCCACCCCGTGTGGAAGCTGCACATTTATATGGTAGACACCCGATGGAGAAGCACGCTTCCTCCCCTTACGCTCAGCAGCGGACGCGGGCGCGCGACGGTTCTTTCTTCGGCGGGCCGACTGCAACTCATAGGCACGACGACAAGAACAATGAGCACCAGGTAAGTATCCTCATGTGTTCGACGCATCGCGTCGATTCGCTAGTTTACGACTCTTTGTGCAGGTGCCAGACCACCGAGCCTCGAAACTTCCGCCCCTTCTGCGACGCTACCCCATCCATAATCACAACAAGGTTCACAACCAGCACGGCCAGGGTTCGCTAGACGACGCCCATCACAGTGACAAAGTCCCTCGGTCTGCTTTCGCGCGAAGCCGCTATCGCCGTGAACCTACTTACCTTGGTCGTCGTTCTTCGATATATGTCCCCGGAGAGCATGGTAACACGTATATAGTCTCTCGGACACCACCAAGAAATTGGGGGCATGGGAATACAGGCCAAGGCAGAAAATCATCTCATGCCTACGATCGGCGCCAAGTCGACGAAAGTAACCTCGCCTTGGGGACGATCGACATCATGGTAAGTTTTTTTTCCTTGTTCAATCGTGTCGTTTTCTCACGATTCGTTTCATCTAGGGTGCCGCTCAGTCGCTCGGTAGGACCCAGCGTCTGGCTTCATTGACGGCGGACTCGACTCCAATTGATTGGACGTTGGGTCAGAGTTCTGCCAAAGCATTCACGTTGAACGCTTCAACGACCAACCAGACTCAGTTCATCATGATACCTACTACGGACGAAACATCGAATGCGGCCGGTTCCGGCAAGCACGTTACTCTTGCGACGGAGGTGTTTGATGCAAGCAGCGCTGAAATGGTCATGTATTGCGCCACCTATGATCCGGATCCCGGGGCAACATCTGTGCTCCTCATGACACCCTGCACTGGTACAACTCAGTCGGCGGCTCCAGCAGACGACGCGGCCGATCCTTGTGCCAACGACGGAAACGATGCTTCTTCGTCGAGTTCGCATGAGAGTCAGATATTTTCTTACGACCCTTCTAGCGGACAGATCGAACCGATATCAGCTAGTGCTAGCTCCTCAGGCACTGGCGATAGCTCCGACGACCTGGCCTCGTGCGCTGGGGCAAGAGTCCGGAGAGACACCGGTAATTCTACGACGAGTGGTTCTCTCAGACCCTCGAGCACCTCGACGAGTACGGCTCCCATCACCAGCGCTTCACAACAGGCTCGAAACGTCACGCTCGTATTCGTTGCGAGTGCTCTCGAAATGCCTGCATTATCCCCGAGCTCGTTTAATGCCACCAATACCACCACCACGGGCATAGGCCAGGCCTCCGTCCTCACAAAGACCGTCACAACGACGGTCGTGGTCCCCGTGACGGCTTCTGGATCCTCCACGTTGACCGTCACACCTGCTCAGGCCGCAGTGTCGGTGTCGACTGTCTCGATACCTTCCCAGTCCACGACCATGACGGCGCCGTCCGCCCTCACCACAGCAACAGCAGCGCGATCGTCATTGAGTATTTTGAGTTCCGCGTCCAGGACGACCACTCCGAGCACACCAGCGAACGCAGACGAGTCCCTCGAGGTCGAAATCGTCGGGGTTGCGCCGTCTACTACCGCCAGTCCCTCGTCGACGTCTACTACTACGACGACGACGACGACAGCGACGAGTTCCTATACCTCTACCTCCGTCAGTACGAGTCTCGATGCGTTCGCCGTAGCGTCGTCGATCGCGAATGCAATGGTGTCTCGTCGAGCCCCAGCATTCGTCGCGGCATCAGCATCAATAATCCGGTAATGTAGTATGTAAATGATGCCTGCAGTGCGAAGATGAAGTGAGAGCGCAAGCAGTAACTGGATTGGTAGGTCAGTCTCCGACGCCGAGTTGTATGTAGCCACTCCTTTTCAGACAAAAAAAAACGGATGTATTGCCAGTGGTTGTTGCGAAATGATATGATTTTTATATTTCTGTTTCTCCGCTACATACTTGGGCAGACAGTTGCACTGTACACCGTACGTCGTACAAGCACGTGGGTACTTTGCGTCATGGTGGTATTTTATTTTATTTTTAATTTAGACATCCACATGTCCCACCGGCTTTCCAAGTTTTAAGTATTTTGTTACACAGTCAGTTGAACGTCTTCTGAATGCAATTGACCTGAAAGTGTGCTACAAGTCAGCTACATGAATCTACCACGGATGAGATTGCCGTGAAGCCGCGTACGACGAACCTGTGTTACATCTCCTCCTCGTCGAAATCAATCTCTTCGACAGCAAAGTCTCCGAGGCTCACTCTATCCGGTGGCACGAAGACCCCATAGTTTGGTCGACAAGTAAAATATCGTTCTCCTTGGACTCTGCATAAAATATGACATGATGATTCAATCAACGAGATCACGACCTAAAGAGGGCAACCCACGATCCATCATTCCGCCCAATCGGCTCATCGTATTCGATACCGACCCAAACGCCTGCCTTTGCGAAGGTGGCTTGGCCCACGAAACGCACCGTACCGCGTTTATGGAGCCCTTCCTCGGTCGATTCGACTTGACAACGTGCGCCGATTGGAATGTCTACATGAAGCACAGGTGCGGGGACGGTTTCCGATGGCTGGGCGAATCGGCCCACTTTGTGCCGTTGCTTGTACGCCAATACGGAATCTACAAGAGAGCAGACATGAGCAATGTACAACGCAACCTCGCGATATGTCCTTGGCAACCTGTCCTTTTCGCGTACGCGTCGTCGCTCAGCTCGAATTTCTCTACTTGGGATACGTCGGAAAGCTGTCCAGTGAAGGAGGTGGCAGGGTTCGTATCGATCACCTGTGGCATAGACACATCGATTGCGTCAAGCGGATCATGGACACGACGATCGATCTTACATCCAACGTTTGTAACGGCGTCAATCCGTAAAAGCCCAGTTGTTTGGTGTCATCCGAAAGCTGCGCGATCGTCTCGTCTTGGTTATTTTGTATCGAAATACGTTGGTTTTGGACTGGGATCCCGGTGATGAGCTCAAGTTTTGTCTGTGCATGCGATGTGAACGGGGTCAAGGGCGGTTGAGGTGATAGAGTAGGAAGATGAGAAGAACCTTGAGCTGTTGAACAGTGATGTGGAGGTCAAATCGCCGCTCTGATCGCGTGTCCGGGGAAACCACGAAAACATTCACGATGCTTGACATATCTTGGAGAGCGTGTTGAATCTTGATCGTCTCGGTAAAGTGACTTAATTGAAGCACCCTTGTTAACGAGGTCCGACCACACGAGACCCCCGAAAGACGCTGAAGGTCTAGATCCACATCGACTACACAGCTAAAACGTTCGCACACACCACCTAGAAATTGCACAGGTAACCCACGATAATTTAAAGCCTATCCAGTTAGCCATTGATCAAGTTGCAGTTCGTAGAGTGGAGTCACGTGTATTAAATTGCCATTAACGGAAAGCAATGATGACGGGTCTGGCTGAGGCAGGTGAAACCGGATATACGGCCATCTGTCCAGCACCGCGGTCGCCTTCTTCAGCACTGCGATACTCTTCTCATTCTCGAGCAATCGGCGCCGCGAGACAGCCAAAGATGGACCACAGTCACCCATTGACAGCAACAGCTCGAACATTGTCCGCTTCTGCGTTACGTGAAAGATTATCCAAATTATCCTCTTCGCCCCTGCGCCCTGTAGCCGCCCTACATGCATCAATCGAGTTGAGTTTCTTACGTGTCGTCTTTTCGCTTGCTCGCATACCGGAATCATGGTTTATCCGAATACTGAAGCGTCTGCTTTTAGCTTTGTACCAACCAAGATACCCCGGACACGCAGATTGCAGACGATGGCGGTCGCCGCCTGGTCCACTTTACTTGTTAATTCTATCTTCCTCTTTCTAAGTCTATGGTGCGAGGCCGCATTCTTGCATCGCTCTTCGACTCACCTTGTATGCTCTCAAGTTCGCTTCCAGCCCTCTGGCCGTTCCTCGCTATTTATGTCGCATGGATGCACTGGATCGATAAATGTCCAGAGCATGGTACAAGGCTGAGCCCGTGGTTTCGTTCTTGGAAGATATGGCAGTACTTTGCGGACTACTACCCTGCGTCGTACGTGTCCAGAAACATGTCACGCTTCACAGTCCTAAATTCCCATATGCAACATGCCCAGATTAATGAAAGTAAGTTGAGTACCTCCCATGTCTTGAGTCATTTCGCCTAAAGGTTTTGTAAAGGAATGTGATTTGCCAGCAGACCGACCATATGTGTTTGGTTATCATCCGCATGGTTCGTCTTGAATTGCAATGATCTCATCACCTTGTGTCTAACCCGCTCGACTCTAGGAATCATAGGAATGTAAGGGATTATAATTTCGTTAAGAAACCCTCTTTCAATTTGTTCTTACAGGGGTGCATTGGCCACTTTCGCAACAGAAGGTTACTCTACCATCCCCTCGTAAAGCCACGTACTGAGAATCGGGGCAATTAGCTACAGGGTTTTCCCTCGCATTTCCAGGGATACAACCTCACCTTCTTACACTCACAAATAACTTCAGCGTACCTTTATATCGTGAGATCCTCATGGCCCTTGGGATCAGCAGTGTTTCCAAGCGATCGTGCTCGAACATTTTAAAACGTGGCGCAGGGCAGGCCATTGCTATCGTAGTCGGTGGTGCTGCAGAAAGCTTGAGTGCTCGCCCAGGTACGGCAGACCTGACGTTGAGAAGGAGGTAAATCAAGATAGCTCACACTACCGCTAATGCTCATACTTTAAACTCGCAGGCTGGGATTCATCAAGATCGCGATTCAGCATGGGTACGTCAGATTACTTCCGGAAATCAAGATATCCTCGCCCCTCATTCATGTTCGTACTGTTCAGTGCTGATTTGGTACCGGTGTTTTCCTTCGGTGAAAACGATGTGCGGATTCCAGGTTTGACTGAAACTGGCATTGAATCAACCCTATTATTCATCTAGATCTACGAGCAAATGCCGAATGAAAAGGGGACCACTGTTTACGCATTGCAAAAGAAGTTCCAGAGCATGTTCGGATTCACCCTCCCCCTTTTCCACGGACGTGGATTATTAAATTGTGCGCTTTATGCGATCTCCTACAGCTGGCTTCCTGTCGATGAACTGATTCTGCATCTCCCATTCATAGATAACTTGGGACTAATGCCTTATCGTCGGAGGATCGTATCAGTTAGTGAGTCGTTCTGTGACTTCCAAATCCTCCACATTCAGACTCTGATGTCAACAGTTGGCCGGCCAATACATACCCAGCAATGTGATCGGCCGTCGATCGAGGAAGTGACTCGGGTGCAAACGCTCTATATCGAAGAGCTAACCCGGTCCGTCCAATTTATCGATGCGGCCTCTCATCACATCCCTGACTCGACTCTCACAGCATCTGGAACACATACAAAGATGAATTCGCAAAGACACGTACCAGGGAACTGAGCATCATCGATTAGACACACCTTTATGGTATTCTTGCATTTAATGTTCTCTCTGGGCATTTTCTTAGTGTGTAATATGGGTGTGGTGTAATGGCCCATGAATACATGGAATGGGTTTCTAGTCTGGTGACCAGAATGACTGGTTTGGGTGTTTGTGACTTGGGGGAGCCAGACAATCAGATCATTGATCTTGATCTTGTTTGTTTTCAAGCTTGAGATGATTGAGATTCTTGATTTTCTTAGCCAATGTGATTGCTGGCACTATTCACATTGCTCATCTTTTTTTTTCTTGGTTGGATACTAGCTTACAGAGATTCTATATCATTATGTTTTAGACACTGATCTTTTGTTTTATGATATCATAGATAAAAAGGTCAGGGACACCAATAGCACCACTGGCAGTCCTACTATACAGTTCATTGGTTAGAGTTCAATCTCCTTGGATTGTAGTATATAATCTGGGCCTCTTAGTCCCAGATATATATAATACCTTTTCACTTGCATCTGCTTCAAGTCTATATTCAAAAACTTGTGTAGTACCCCAAGGCTCATGGTTACCCTCCCAACATGCCTTGCTTGTGGTCCAAGTCCTTTGACAGCAGCTTCAGCCTTATATACTACTTTTACTACTATGTAGTATGCCACCATGGTAGTACCAAGATACAGTGGCTCAAAAAAGTGTCCCAATGTTGAGCCATTGGAGGATTGTAGGAGAGCAAGAATGAATTAGGTAAGGTGCTTGCAGGATGGATGACAGTACTTGCTCTTGGCATTCAGAAACCACTTTGGTCATGTGATTTGGTTGCCATGGGAGTGAGGTGCAAGCATTTCAAAATGACATGTCATTGGGACACTTATTTGATCCCAAATTACATTATGGATTTTAGTACTTTGTATGCCCTCCCTTTGCTTGTATCACTGCCTCAAGTCTTCTAGGCATACTCTCAATTAGTTTCTGACACTCCTCAACCTCTATCTTCCCCCACTCTACCTCAATTCTCTCCCAGAGCTCCCAAACTCCTTTTGCTGATCTTTCATAGCTATTGAGGATGTTGCCAAAGGTGCTCAATGGGGTTGAGGTCTGGTGACTGTGCTGGCCAGTCCAGGAGCCTAATCCCTTGAGATTTGAACCAGTTTGGAGGTGTGTTTAGGGTCATTATCCTGTTGAAAGATAGTGCTCTCCTCAGGAATCCCAGAATTATCCATGCTGGGAAGCAGATTGTCCTCTAGAATGGACACATACTGCTCAGCATCCATCCTCCCCTCCACCTCTGCAAGTATCCCCACTCCATTCCAGCCCATGCACTCCCAAACCATCAAGGAACTTCACTGTTTCCTGAATCTCCTTGTTTTATAAAGGCTCACCTCCCTTTTCCCACATATACATCCTTCTATCCGACCCAATCCTATTGATCTTTGTCTCATCTGACCAAATAACTCTGGTCCAGCCCTCCACAGTCCAGTTCTTGTACTTGAGAGCAAAGTCCAGCCTTCTCTTTCTATGCTTGATAGACAAAAGAGGCTTCTTTGAAATAGCCAAAGAGCAATCGATGCTCTAGGCGAACCAACAACTAAAACTAAAGCGAAGAAGAGGAATTGGACTCGAGTGGGACTCTTTGGGTGGAACTCCCAAGAGAACTAGACTGAGGAAATCCTCGGTGCTAGTCTCTGGGTTTATATAGCATACTACTTAGTTTGTACATGTGTATACCCTATCTTAGATCGTGGTCTAGACTAGCGGTAATTAAATAGTCGTGTAGAATGGAAGCATAGCGGGAATGAATAACATGAGGATGCAATCCTGTGCATCAAATGGAAGAGAAGAAAAGAAGAGAAGCATACGGTAATGATCGTGAGATCAATATAACTATAAGGGGTTTAATTTAGGAACGGTCTACTCTACCAGACCAAGTGTCCGTATTGTGTGGAATGTCCTGGATAGACGATGTGATTGCATAGGGGAGAGGTCGCGTGATCTAGTCACGTGAGCGCGGAAAGACTCGGGATGTCACGTGATCCAAGTCACGTGATTCCGATAAGATAAGATTTGAAGAACTTAGCCGTATATCCTGTTACGACCGTAACAAGGAGCTTCGATGGGAAAAGCCGACGCTCTCTCACGCCGCGAAGATCACGCAATCGGCATCGAGAATGACAATAAAGGAGTTACGGTAATTCCCACGGAACGAATACGTACCACGAGAAACGAAGTCTCTTATGTCCACGGCGAAGAGCAAAAGATCTTAGAACGTGTCAGAAACGGACAATCTAAACTAAAGGAGACAACCCTTGCAGGGTTCACAGTTGAAGAAGATGGGCTTTGTAAGCTCAATGGAAAAATATACGTGCCTGAGGACCTAGAGCTCCGTCAGGACATTATTTCATTATATCACGACAGCACGCTGGCTGGTCATGGTGGCACAGAGAAGACTTTAGAGTTAGTCTCACACTGTTACGGTCGTAACAGGTTACACAAGTAACATCTCTTATCTTATCTTATCGGAATCACGTGACTCAAATCACGTGACATCCCGTTTCTTTCCACGCTCACGTGACTAGATCACGCGACCTTTACTCCCCATGCAATCACATCATTTATCCAGGACATTCGTCAAACATGGACACTGAAATCACCTAAGAGCAGTCGATGCTCTAGGCAAACCAACAACTAAAAACTACGAAGAGAAAATAGGATCGGACTCGAGTGGGACTCTTTGGGTAAAACTCCCAAGAGAACTAGACTGAGGAAAACCTCGGTGCTAGCCTCTGGGTTTATATATCATTCTACATACTTTGTACATGTGTATACCCTATCTTAGATCATGGTCTAGACTAGCGGTAATTAAATAGGCGTGTCGAAATGGAAGCATAGAAGCATAAGCGGAGATGAATGACATGAGGACGCAACCTGTGCATCAAATGGAAGAGAAGAAAAGAAGGGAAGCATACGGTAATGATCGTGAGATCAATATAACTATAAGGGGTTTAATTTAGGAACGGTCTACTCTACCAGACCAAGTGTCCGTGGTGTATGGAATGTCCTGGATAAAGGATGTGATTGCATAGGGGAGAGGTCGCGTGATCTAGTCACGTGAGCGTGGAAAGACTCGGGATGTCACGTGATTCAAGTCACGTGACTCCGATAAGATAAGATGCGAAGACTTAGCCGTATAACCTGTTACGACCGTAACAGACACTTGGTCTGGTAGAGTAGACCGTTCCTGAATTATTCCCCCTATGGTTATATTATTCCCACAGTAATCACCGTCATGCTTCTCCTTCTTTTCTTCTCTTCCATTTGATGCACAGGTTGCATCCTCATGTTATTCATTTCCGCTATGCTTCTCATCTTCCATTTCAACACGCATATTTAATTACCGCTAGTCTAGACTCAGATCTAAGATAGGGTACACACATGTACAAATTATGTAGAATGCTATATAAACCCAGAGGCTAGCACCAAGGATTTCCTCAGTCTAGTTCTCTTGGATATTACCGTCCAAAGAGTCCCACTCGAGATCGATTCCTCTTCCTCATAGTAGTAGTTGGTTGCTTGGTTTGCTTAGAGCATAGACTGCTCTTCGACCATTTTACACGCTACTATTACTGGGAAGGTTCCCGTGCCCAAATCAAGGACTATTGCACCCGATGCGAACGATACACTCGGATGAAGCCAACGAACATGCCCCCGGCTGGCAAACTTAAACCTAACCCTATTCCGGAGGGTCCCTGGCAGGACATCTCCACGGACTTTATTACAGATCTCCCCACATCCAACGGACATGACGCTATCCTTGTGGTGGTAGATCGCTTTTCAAAAGAAGTGATATTTATTCCCACGAACAAAACCGTTACCTTGCTAGGAACGGCTAAATTATATCGGGATCACGTATGGAAAATACACGGACTTCCTAGATCCATCATTTCAGATAGAGGCCCTCAATTCTTGGCCCAGCTGATGAGAGATATCGGCAAGATGTTGAACATTGAACTCCGAATGTCGACCGCTTTCCACCCCCAGACCGATGGGCAGATGGAAAGGGTCAACCGAGATCTCCAACAGTATCTGCGGCTCTACACCGCCGAGAAACAAACCGAGTGGTCAGAATGGCTTGCGCTGGCGCAATTTAATTATAACCAAAGGCAGCACTCTTCCACAGGAAAGTCCCCTTTCCAACTTACTCGATCTTACGCGCCTCGTATGGGGATCGAACCGATGGAAGCACAGGCTCCGGCAGCCACTGCCTTTGCTAGAGACATGGAGCAGACGTTAGCTAATGCCAAGGATCATCTCGAAAAGAAGCAAGTAGAGATGAAGGCACAGGCCGACAAGAAGTGCTCCAATACGCCTATTTATAAACCCGGCGACCAAGTTTGGCTATCAACGGAGAACCTTAACTTGCGAGAAAGTCACCAATTGCGTAAATTAACAGAGCGATGGCTCGGACCATATACTATCATAGAACACATCGGCGAAAATGCAGTCCGGCTAAAATTACCCCGCTCGATGCGGATTCACCCAGTCGTGAACGTTTCACGAACTAAATTATATAAAGATCTGCTTCCTGGACAGATCTCGTACAGACCCGGACCGGTTACGGTAACCAACGAGGGCGATGTCGAGTTCGAGGTGGATTATATTGTAGATTCACGACTCAAGGGCAAGAAGCTTGAGTTCCTTGTTCACTGGAAAGGTTACGGTGAAGAGGATCGCACATGGGAAATTGAAGGTCACCTTTCCC
>JBBPMQ010000156.1:0-40374 GCA_038090375.1 Boletus rubroflammeus | reverse complement strand
GGGGATGCAAGTTAGGCTTAGAACTACTGTCCCCTAATGTACAGCTCGTCTTAAATACTAGACTACTCAATAGCTAGAGTAATCCTATAGATTAGATACTTTGCTGCGTCATTGGTACTGCTTGGCATGACAAAGCCGAGAGTAGCTTGGTCATGTTTGGCCTAATGGCCGAGTGGTCGCTTTCCAACAATATTGATATGGTGGCACCAGAATTCAGCACCCGGTGTGAACTCGACGGCGCATTTATCAATGCGTTTCTACTCGCTAAGCCGTCCGAGAGCGTGCAGGTCGTGAATCGCCTTGGACCAGCCTGAGAATGGACCCAAAATTGATTGACAGCCGGTCAGTGCAACATGCAACTCACGACTCGTACCCATCAGAAGCTAACATGTCCAGAAGTTACTGTCACTCAACTGTTGTCCCTTTGCCGGACTTTGACGGCTGTCAGAGCTGTCAAACCCCCTATGACAGCAGATCGTGCTCGATCATCTCGTTGACTCGTTGACAATATCTTTTAGTACTATGTCGTATGCTTCGTGTTGAATTTCATCTCCCTATGTTTCTGTGGCCCGGCATCTGCCACCTGGTCTGTAGCCATTAAGGACATGACTGTCGACAGTCACAACATCACTGTAGTAATGCAGGTCGGCCCAATGGGAGGTGATCGAATCGATCGCTAATTCTCCGCCATCTGAAAATGGATCTTGCGTTGTAACTTTCCAGAGACGGCAGATGCGGACCGCTCCGAATTCCCACAAACGGGGAGAACACCTATGACCATCATCCATCCAGCGTCAGCAAACCAGTCCAGTGCCAATATACACAGCACAAGAGCGAAAAGAAACGTGGTCAGCCTGCGTTGAACGCAATCCTCCCCCCCCAAAGAACTATACCCGAGCACCACCAATGGTAACGATAGGTTACACTGGACTTGAATAATGATTTTGGAGGGAATACGGTGAATTGAGAACGCAGTGCCAATGGTCACCGTGAACTGAGCGGTCAAAGTGTACAACTACACGGGTTGTCGATCCGTAGGTTTTGGTATACACGGTCAAGAGACCAAGCACCTTGGTTTTCTACTTGGCAACACCCCCTTGCATAGGCGCCGCTCTCTGCAAACGCTGGCTTGGCCGTCATCGCCAACGCCCACCGGCCTAGATTACTTCAAGTTGTATCTCTTCGTTGCCCTGCGTCCCCGGCATCGCCTGATCCATCTCGCCCTCTCCGAACACGACCGTAGACACCTCCGTGCTCCGAGTTGTGATTGAATGTGACGAAAGACCAAACGCAATGTCGATGCCTTGCGAGTGGCACTGCAGGTTACGCATATGCATTTCGCGAATGTTCAAGACAAACCGAGGCGTCATGGGAATGAGGGTTATGAAATTGGCCGAGACCAGAATGCGTTTCCAGGCAGATGAAGTCGGATTTGCCGCGCCTGCCGCGTTTGCCACATAGTAGATTAAGGTCCTTGTTCAAGGAAAGCTCGTCAGTGACTCGTTTTCGTGCGGGACAGTTTGGTAACATAACGGGATGGAAGGTGAAGATGAATGAGGATACACGAAAAGAAACGAAGAAAATAAAAGAGACCTACAGGAAGAAATACATAACACCCTCCTTCACAAGCAGCCTCATGTACCGGTTGATCTGCCATCGCTTCGTCACCATGTACATCACACGCAATTCCTGTAACGTGGGGATGATAGCGAGAACGAACAGTAGAAAACCTTGAACGCAGGCGAGAATGACAGTAATCCTCAAGATAACTGCATTGAATGTGCCAACGCAAAACAAGAAGCTGTGCCCTTGGATGTCTATGACTGAAGGAAACAGCAGCAGGAGAAGAAGGCGCCATCTATTCAGGATGGTACTCATGATTTCAATCGCAGGGCGTACCGGTACCAGCATCGAGCAACATGCTCATATTGAGGAGCTGAACGATGGTTGTAGATACGTAAACCAAGAGGAGGACGCCTAGGATCAACCTAGATCGACCCCACATTGCATAAACACGTAGAAGCATCAAAACTGTACTTGACGTCAAGATGGAGGGAGAGGTGTTGGAAAGCATGACGACTTACGATCTGCAGCAGTGTAGAATATCAAGATTGCCCAGCTACATATAGTAAATATTAAAGTGCCTTGAGGGTATGCATGTCTCATTCGAGGATCACGAAGGGCTGTAGATATGTGTACTTACATCTATGGAACCATTAGTAACAGAGGATTTACAGAAGAACACGAATGAGTACATCTATCGCAACGGGGGATTGTTGTTAGCAACTGATCGGACTGTGCACAACAGAAAACCTAACCTTAGGGTCGGGAACAAAGCTACTGGTGACTTGAGGTGTTTGTCAGTGTAATCGGCGTCAACTTGCATTTTCGAACATACCGAGGAAAACGAAGCTTCCTCGTGAATTCAGCCTTAATCATGTTGTATCGTCGTGGAGACAAACTCACAAAGCGACACAAAGACCGAAATAACGGACCTGTTGGAACAGTCAGTTCCAAACGTATTGTAAAACCAGACTCTGCAAGGTTTTCTACACACAACAACGAACAGCATCGAGATCCAGGTCCTGGGCCTGCGCTGTTGTAACATGATCAGATTGGATAGAGGACTGCACGAAAACGTTCAATGGCTGACCCAAATATACTCTATCTTTGCAGATTGTTAGCGACAAGACAAGAGGTGGAGACACAACGCAAATACCTCTTTGTCAAAGGTGAGGACTGCTAGTAATCAAGGGATAGTGCAAATGCCATTCTGCTGTGAAAATTTGTGTACCGCAAGAAATGCATCACTTAACTATAATCATATGCAACAGTAGTGACCACGACAACTGTGTTGGCTCCGAGATGAAGATAACCAAGGACCGCAACTACGACTGGGGCTTACTGGATGTGTAGTCGTTTTGTTGAACAGTTCGCAAGATGTACACAAGAGCGGAAGACATAGTGGACAAAGTGTGGCAATAGCTGAAGGGAAAAGGTAGGGTACTAGTAGGTAAAGTTGAGGGACGAGGAACAAGAATAATATTCCGACATGGTCGCCCGGAGAAACTGGAGGGCCGTTAGCCGACCATTCAATACTAGGCCCGTCAGACAACCCAAAGAGCGAATTTTGCTTTTGGAGGTGGCTCGGGTAGCATGATCGAATGAATTGTTCAGTGGTCGTGAAGCGATAACGTTACTCAGGCTGTTTTGCAGATTATAGTAGTGTGCTCTTTGCTAAGTACGTAGCAATTTCAATCCTGAATGAATCACTGCAGGCTCAAAACCAAACGTTTCAAATTGAAGCTCCGTTGAGCTACGCATCTTTGGGCAGCGCTCGTGAACCGTGACGAGCGGTGACATGTGGTGACGGAGATGGAGTCGAGAGTGACGGAGCAGGGATGGGGACGGGCGGGCGGCAGTGCGATGCGCTGTCCAGCTCCACGAACTGTCCTGGGCCAATGGTGAGCTACGAGGGTGGGAACACCTCGCACACCATGCCAGGGTTCGATGGAACCCAGTGGAAAGCGAGAAGGAGACCGACCGCCTGGGAGGACGGCCAGGGTGTGGTGTGTGGGTGAAAACTCTAGCACGAGCTGCGCTGCTCGATGAGCCAGCGAGTGCGGGAGGTGGCGCGAAAGAAAGATGCACTGCGCCACTTTCCATTGCTCTGGCGCTTTACTACGCGATAGAGCTAAGCACCATCTCTACACTCCGACCCTCCGACCGCAACGAAGAGTTCACGCGACCTAGTATCCCTGATCACGAATAGCTATTGATGTTATCAATAAAAGGTCATCGTGGGGTGGTCAATTGTTGATTTCATGAGCCAAAACTGTTGAGGCGGTTGTTTGATACGTACAGGAATCCAGGATGACAACTCAATGGCAATAGTACTTACATGAACCTGCTTATGAGGGAAGGTATTCGTGTATGTCTCCTATGTTCTCTTGTTTCATTTTCGTGTATCCTCCAAATTTACCGTTTAACTCCACCTTCCAACTCGCCATCCCCCACAAAAACCAGTTACTGACGGTTTTCCCCTTGAACTAGGACATCGCATTACTGTCTTACCAATGTGGTGGGCCTAGCAAATGTAACATCTCCCGCCCCTTGTCACGGTTGATTTCATAGCTTTAGTCTCCCTCGTGCCCCGTTTATCATGAACATTCGCGAGTTACATGAGCGTGACCTGCAGGGCTGCTTGCAAGGCGCCGATACTGGGTTCGATGTGTTGTAACACCCAAATGCAATTCGGGATGCGGAGGTACCTGCGATTGCGCTCACAGATCGCGAGCGGAGTCGGACTACGGCAGGGGCACAGGGTCACGAGGAGATAGAACTGAATGTGGTTGAGGTCGGTGGGCATTCGAAATATGATTATCTAGTGCCAGAGATCAGGACGGCAATGGCATATATCAAGAACAAACGGCATTGCTGTGTACCTGTGAGCATCACTCTGACTATTTCTTTATGTTATTTACTCATCAATACAAATCTGTGCTTCTCCCGTCTTTCTGCTACGGGTGACTAGTACCATCATGATTTTGCTGTTTTTACCTTGGACGATTAGTACGGTTTTCTCGGTACAGTGTCGCTCTTGGAAACCCGTGTGTGCTGATTCCTGAATCTACCGACCACCCAGGCATTGAAGTGGGGGACTTTGACTTTATATGTTACTTTATATGTTTGCGCAGAGTGCCGGGAACAGGGATGAGTCGCTGATGGGCCTGACGGCGTACTCCAGATGACCAACCGCCAGGCTGTTCAATGAAGGAAGCGGCCGGCAACTGACGGACTGACTGCCCGTGGTTGCTAGGCTTGTGTTTGGTTTTATGAAATCACTTTCACACCTCTCAGGCTTCGCTACCGTCCTAAGTCCTTGGTTTTCCTTTGCCTGCCATTTGTCGGGATTGATTGCGCAGCTACACGGTGCCGGCACGGTCGTACCAATCGCCACGGAGATAATACCAAGTTCACATGGGCTCTTATCTATTGTTGCCGCAGAGGGAGATACCTTCAACTATCTGGTCTTCGATACCATTATAGAATGGTGGAGCTGACCCATGCATCTGCATAGCACCGCACGGGGCCAATAGGTAGTTCATATCTTGATGAAGAAGACCTTTTCGCCCCCGGGGACAACTCACCGTAGGTACTTATTCTGACCCCTTCAAACACTTCCCTCGCGCGCCGCCTGCCCTTTTTTTCCGTGCTCTTAAACGCCGCCGCCGCCGCCGCCCGTTCGTATTTTCCATCCCGTTCACCATGTCTTCCGATGCGCAGTCGGCCTTAGCACAGCTGCAATCGAATGACTACGGCTCTCGTTGGTAATTTGCACTCGTGGTTGATTTGAATCTAATCAAATCAACGTTGACCACTCTAGTCGTGATTGCCATTGCGATCAGCTATGATTACTGTAAGCCATGCATTTCGATTTTTTTTCGTTCCGTTCAATATGCTGGAGTGACTTTCACTCCTCTAGGCCTCACATTTTCGAAAGAGGTAACGTGCTAGTGCTTGGTAGTTAGCAAAAAGCTTCCCCCAGCTGACGATTTTCGTAGGTAACTTATATCTTGGTCAGTAATCAACGTCTTTGCCAGCGAGCACGATACATAATATGATGCCTATTATAGAGAAGACCCTGGACCTGGGTATCCACGCTGTGTATTCTCGTGAGTGTCATGCGTTCTGTCTGCTTTGCACAGCGTATCTTTAACATTTACTTTTGCTGCAGATCCGTTATGGGGGCTATCTTTCCGCTATGTAAGTCATGCTGGGCCTCATTCCCCTTGGATGGGTCATGCAAGTGCTCATGGCTGCCATCAACGTTCCTCTATACACCCTCACCCCGCTGTTCGTCATGAACGTACGGGAACTGTACGCGCTCGACACGCAAGGTGGTTGCGAGCGTGACATCGACACTGGGTTTGGTTTGTCGTTGGGGGCGGGACGTGGCGTGGGCAGGTCGACGACGATCGGGTCGATGGCGTTTGCGCAAGGTGGAGGGATCGGGGAGTTGGATGGCGAGGAGGAGAGGGTCGTACTAGAGGAGCAGCGGTATATAGGTGAGGTATTGGACGACGGGGTTTCGACAGGGAAGATACCGTAACCTTCTCGGCGGGTACTTACTAACGACCGCTGATCCGCAACCGTTAACTTGGAGTCTCTGATTTGTGGAGTCCGAGCCAGTACTCGATAGGATACAGAATATTTATATAAATTATATGTCGAGGCCGATGTACTACTATACGCTCCTGTTTCTGGAAAAGCTCGAGTGTCGATGCGTTTCCCAGGAAAGCACTGATGCGAATCTCAGATGACGACTGGATACTGAGGAGATCAGCTACTTGGACGAGGTCATCAGAGTTCGTCATTCGTATCTGCCAATTAATGTTTACCACACCGGCGGGCACGTCCCAAAGCCACTTCGCCGGCATTGGTGAACGTCGACGTACGGTTCACGTAGGTTGTAAATACGACTACCCACGAACCTCGAATCGAACACTCTCACACTCATCTTAGCATGCATCGTCGATCTCGCGTCCTTGAGCAGCGAATGGCGTCATTAATTTCAAGCTTCACATCAAATACAAGTCAATACGCGGTGGTCACGAAACGGCAGGAAAACGGTCCTCATAATCCGATATGATAATGGCTTCCAACGCGTTGACCTCCCTCACAGCCATGATGTTCTAGAATGTGTCAAAAAATGTAAGCATGTAAGCGACGAGACGACATTGATGTCCGACTTACATCGACCAACTCGTTCGGCGTCGCGTTCAGCGCTAATTGACACCACCTCGCAAGACCGGGGAGCAATCCAGCCAAACGAACCTTTATTTCGTCCTTCTCAGGGCTAGCACCCATGTCGAGGTCCCCCATTTTCGACTGTGCTTGCGCCTCTCCTGCGTCTGGCACATTCACAGCACTGGCACTGTCGACAAAGATGCGTGAACGAAGACCATCCATCAATACCTCTGTCGCGCGATCGAGCGCGCAGCCAAGCGCGTGGGCGAAATCCGGTCCAGATAGACAGCGACGGGTCTGTGCTAGCAGCGCGTCGAACTGAGGGTCTACGCTCAACGTCCCGCGTGACGTGGCGAGCGAGTTGGACATGCCTAGGGACGGTGCGGGGTGGAGACGGGGCACAGAGGAGTTCGATGGCGATTGCGAAGCACGGGAGCTAAGGTCCGATTCGTGGGCATGAGAAGATGGGGGTGTAGGAAAGCCGGCAGGGCAGGGAATTGGGCTCTCGATCGGGATTGCCGTTGCGCGAGTCAGTCCGTCGTAGGGTGCTCCTGAAGAAGGGATGGGTGACTCGATGTCGCCGTGCGTCGAGAAACGAGTTGGGTCATAGAATGGAGGGAAACGGTTCGCGAGAAAACGGTCGATGCCATCGTGAGTTTCGCTCTCTCGAGGTATCGAAAGAGCACCGCCTTGTGCAAGGACATGAGCAGTTGTCTCTGGCGTCGGTGGGAGGAGGGATGATATGAACCTAGAAGAACGATTAATCAAAGGAATTTTGGATGGGGTGCTAAATCATTTACCTTGCACCCAGTTTGTTGCTTGTACCATCCATCTCCACACGTCGTCGTACATCCATGATGAGCGTGAGCAGCTCAGAAGGCGAAAGTTTAGCTTTTAGTGACACGCTGATCATAATAGAAAAATGTCAGCATGTGCAACAAGGTTAGTAGAGAAGACGGTTGTGTGTGATACCAAGGAAACACGGGATGGAACGCATACATTCGCATCCCATGAGCAAGCGTACCCTGTGTGCAAGACGTACACACGTGATAAAACCAAATTCACTCACTCGTCAAATACACTCTCAACACTGCCCCTTACCCTCGCAGCAACGTCTTTCCAACCCACATGCAACACCCACCAGGAAAGCGTGAGGAAGCGCATCTCCGTTTTTTCAGGGATCGCGTCGATTTTCTCGTCGTCTTCATCGCCGTCTTCACTTTCGCCAAGAATCCACACAGGCCAGATTGCTTCTACATCCACGATCTTGGCCACAGCTTCCCTAGCAAGGATCCCGGTTAATGAGAAGTGGGGTACTTCATCACGTGCACGCTCGGCACGATCAGAAGCCCGGACGGAATCAATGTAACGGCTGCGACCAAGGAGATTGAGTTGAACCGCTGTGAGGAGAGAGAGTAGAGTGGTCGTATACAACGTGGTCAGCGTGCGTGTCAGTGCTTGAGAGAGGTTAGTCGGACGCATACGGCCAGTAGCAAAAGGCAATCGCACCAAGTATTTTAACTTCATTCCATAGTTGACCCCTCGTTCGTGAGATCGTGGAAGTCACTGAATTTTCCATATTTTGTCCATTACAGCTGAGAGAGGAGCTCGCTGATATGATAGAGTCAGAGAGCTGCGCAGGGACGTCTGGTCGAGCAATGGGGGGGCCTTCAGATGCAGACATATGCTCAATCCAGCTACCGGAAGTTGCTGAGGCGCGATCGCCGTCGAAACCGGATCCCGAATAGGAGGAAAAAGAGGCAGAGCCGGCATCCGAATGCACATCGGAGACCGAGCTCAAATCGGACACAGATTGTGAGCGCTGTTGATTTTGTGAGGGATGAAGCGTACGAGAGCGGGAGGCACGCGAGATGGACTGCAGCTCATTCGTGAGAGCCTCGACGTCCATGTCTTCAAGGATCTGGGAAGCAAGGGTAGGTATGAGGGCCATTATTGTGAAGCAGGCATCATCGTGAGTTGATTGGAAGCGGCGTCGAAGACTGTCGCCCGGGAACAAACATGAGATGATGAACAACGCTAGAGAACGAACAAGACACACTTGTCTCTTGCGAGTCTGTTTCTGAGCATCTTGTCTTTCATCTCCTCCAGTCTCTCGTTGACATAGGTACTGAGGGCGTAGGAGCCGCATAAAAATGCGGCGGACTGGACGAGGCCCCGACGCCCTTCGTGCACATATCGCTGAATTGCGTCCAACATCGAGCACGAGCAACTCGAGCATGCGTGTCGTGACTCTGAATCGCTAGGTATGGTTACGTAAGGAGGATCACATAATCAAACTGAGATGATAAGCGTTACCATCCGATATTTCTCCAACGGCCAAAATGACATTGACAAAAGGAACTTGAAACCAATTGGCTGCCCGATCCTCCGTTTTCCAAGTTATTGAAATCATCAGGACTTGTACTACTACCATTAGTGCTACGGGGCGACACGAAATCAAAGAACTGCATGATCGACGTCCACATAATCACAATCGAGCACGGTATCGTATCGAATCACCTAGATCAATGTGTTCCATCCTCTGCACCTGAGCGAAGACACCACATCCACGCGGGAAACGTGATCGCAAACCTGAGCGTAGCCTTGCCTGTTTCTCGCTCATGCTGATCTACTGTGAGTGTGACAATACAAGCGTGAGGAAAGTACGCGCACCGTTAGATGGACCCCCCCGGCGGAAGGATCGTTCACTTGTTGCGCCTGATAGGGAATGAGGTATCGTGACATGGTCCATGATAACCAGAAAAGGACGCACTGTGCCTGCTGCCGTTTGATCTGCAGGACCTTTTCCGCTGCGAGAAGCATCTTTATTCGGGTGTTTGGGATCAGCAACCTTAGCAGCCTTAGCAGACAATTTAGGCTGCAATGTCTCATGAGTCACTGCATAGAAGAACGAGGAAGAACGAACCTGTTTTTTTACAACGGGCTTCGCGACCGCTCGCTAACATGATGTATCAGACACACCGCGTTGGATCGTCTATCCAAGAAGAGCACTCACTCGTACACGTTAACCTCCGGCCATCCACGAAGGTCCCTCATTCGTGGCATCCACTCTTGCTGGTGACCGGGAACGAGATCGATGATTGGCAGGTCGACGCGACTTTCCAGAACGTTGGTTGGGCTCATGCAAAGCCGGGTCCTTGCTACCGTTCGTCATGCTCGTCTATAGCCACTTTTTAAACGTTCGAAGGCCTTGGAATGACTCGACAGTGTTATCATGTTCCTCTGGGCGGGCCGCTGGGCAGAGTGGAGGTGCCTCATCCTCGCAAGGATGGGCAGAGGATGTTGCTGACGGTGGCTCCAGCAGCGTCAACACGGAGAGAAGAGAGGAATGTAGTGACCACCAACCTCGTCAAAGTCGAACTGAGCAACGGGATTGCTTGATGTACGGTACCTCGACCTATGTCGTCGTTAGATGAACTGATACCTCGAGGAGATCACCATCAATTTGATTTGATTTCCCCGGTTCTTCCTGGTGTATGTACATAATGGAGTCAGCGCAACGCTTTTGGTGACAGGATGACAAAATCCTACCTGGGTGGAGTCAGGTGGATTGTTGTCATGACCCGAGGTCGAAGGATGCTCATCTGGTAATTCTTCCTCGCGAGTAGATGTCTAATGAGTGTGTCAATATGTGCGAGATGGAACGGGGAAGCAGCATGAATGAATACCTGGAATAGACCATACAACTCTGGGAGAATATCTCCAAGGGCACGTATCGTGATTTTTCCGTCCCTTCGTCCGGTTGCGAGACAGCTGCCATCCGGGGAGAGGGCAATTGATTCTATATTTTCACTGTCCTTGATGACAGGGACAATCTGAGCCAGTGTTGATGTGTCGAGGAACGAGGTGAAACAGCCAACATAGGTAGCAATGGCTGCTAGAGCGATCGACTCGACTCTGGGCTTTTGCCCATACCCTCACTCCTACCATGAGTACATCACCCGCTCCTCCCTGTGAGCCATCGTGCGATCGAACTTCACAGACTGTGATTCAGCAAGCTGAGACCCCGTGGACGGATCGAAAGACTTGATTTTATTGTCATCTGATGCGGCAAAAATTTGTTGACTGTCATTTGACCAGGCAAGTGGAGGTAGTTGCAATGAATGAAGATGTGATAGTCTTCACGGTGATGAGCTCGTCACCGTTGCGACTGTCAAAGACGCGGATCGACCCTCCACTATAGGCAGGGCGACGCGCTCGCCATTCGGGGAGAATCTGACTCCAGTGAGATCACTATCGTGTTGGAGCGGGCCAACGAGTCTCTTCCCAGTTTCGATGCTCCAGATGCTCACTTTGTTGTCACGGTTCCCAGTGCCCGTCGCAAACCTGGTCGAATCTTGGGAGACGTCGACCGTATACACCTCGTTTCTACCCTCCACGTCGATGACCTTTTCATTCATCTCACCATCCCACACGCTTGCCCCGTCCTCAGTCCCACGTACTATCCCTCGACACAGAAATGGCGCGTAACACAGACATCGTTTGCTTTTTGATCATTTCACCGTCTGCGAGTCGCCATTGTCGAATGCCATCGTCACTCCCGCCCAAAAGATGTATTCCGTCAGGCTGGAACGCGAGTGTCCACACCCTATCAAAGCGACCGGTATCAAGTACTATTGTTGGGTCTTACTGAATTGTCAGCATCGCACAATCAATCCCAACCAGGTCACCTGGTTATGACGACCAGGCAAGCAGTCGACGTCGGCGAAACATTCCCTCGTTTCCAAGGGTAGTCTTACACGGGGACTTGCGCGTGATCGTCATATCTCAGTTGCCGGGCTCAGTTCACGACAAGTGTACAACCCGCGTTAGACGCACCTGCGCACAAAACGTGTACAGGTTCCATGACGCTCTCGAACAGGTTCGTACTCCAGAAGGATGCTTTCCACAAGATAGGTGACGAACGTATGTTAGTTCACCACGCGAGCTCGGACCACGTCACACTCACATTCAAAAGAGGCAGGCTCGGCGCTAATAATTTTGGACGTTCAACGACGTGTCACCACGGGTAGACTGCATCACAGGTATCTACGCGGAAGCCACAGAAACGCCAGAAAATTACTTTCGATATTCCGACGAACAGGCAAGGTTGGCATCCCGGTTCACGAACTCTACGAGTACTTTGACGCCGTCGGAGGCTTGCTCGAGCTGGTGGACACTTACGCGACGTGTAACCGGTACGCTTCCATCCCTCGTGACAATCGACCTGACAAGCTGACCAGACACGAATACTCCCAGCAGGGCCAGCACTCGCTCTTGCTCGCACCATAGAATCCATTCCACCTTGTACAAGCGACAGGAACGGCCAACACCACGACGACCGACTGCGACGGCTGTTATATTTTAATAAATAATAAATAAATTGGAGATTTAAAATATTCAAAATGCTTGCTTGAACCAGACATACATATGTGCCCGTCTTGGAGGACTTTGAAATGGGTAAAAATCCCATTTCCGAGCGATCGATGTTGGTGTACTGATCGGGCCGGGTGTCGATTTGATGACGCCGATTGTACTTGTTGTACGACCTTATAAACTGTCACTCTCTGCGCGAAGGCTCACCAGGTCACCAGCCCATCTGTAACAACTACATCTTCTAGCCCCGCGGGTGTAATTCGGTCTTATCGGTCTTATTAATTCTGAATAACGAGAGGGTTCAGTGTCAAATTCTTAGTCTTTTCTCGTCCGACTGACGATATTCCAACGTCAGGTAGATGTGCTGGAATGGGGAGTTCTCCACCGAAAACGAAACTAAAGCTGGGCAGGAACGATGGCCCGAGGAAGTAATTTGAGCGCGCTGAGATTTTTCTCGGCAGCCGAACTCATTCAAAACCGTCCTCATGCGGACGATTCGCACATCGCCACTTTCACCACCCCCGCGTCGTCTCCTTGCATTTTCTCACCAATTGTATTACCACCGTCCTGAGCCTGACATTTTCTGCCAAGGGTGGGCTATCCTCGCCCCCCCTCACACATGTCCAACACCCCAGCTGAGTCTCCGGCCCAGCTCTCCGCAGAACAAGCATGGCTCGCCGGCGCACTCATCACCGGTACAGGCTACGGTATTGTCATGACCCTTTTCTGGCTCTGCTTTCATGCCCTCTGGAATCGACTCAAACGCAAGGATTCCAGTCGTAGACGAAACCTCTTGTTCCTCCTCTATATCTCCGTCCAGTTCGTGTTTGGATCCCTCTTCCTTGCGTCCAACTCCAAGTTCACGCAATTGGCGTTTATCAATTATCGTGGGTTCCCCGGGGGTCCGAGTGCGTTTGAGGAGCAGATGTTTTCGATCGGTGTCGATGAGATTGCGAACGTATCCTATGTCCTTGCGAATTGGCTCGCAGACTCGTTGCTGGTATGGCTATCGGTCGGCGTTGGATTTCCGAAGGTGTGCTCACGCATCGATCATGATAACTGGCTATTAGGTCTGGCGGTGTGTCATCATCTACAGAGATTTCGGGGCTCTCTCGTCACGCATCGTGCTCGCCATCACCGGTCTCATGCAGCTTACATCTTATGGTAAGTATCATGTTTTATCCATACCCTTCTTGGAGGTTTTCTAATCTCAAACGTCACGCCATCGCACACAGTTCTAGGCGTTTTTTTCCTCTTGCAGATCTCCTCACCATCATCATCACCCTATACCAATGCCGGTCGTTCCATCAATTGGACCATTCCCTACTTTTGCGTCTCCCTCGCTATCAATATCATCGTAACGCTTCTCATCGTTATCCGATTGCTGCTCTACCGACGCACCATGGTCCAATTACTCGGACCAGGTCATGCGACGGAGTGTACGACGGTCGTCGCGATGCTCGTCGAGTCCGCAGCGGTCTATGCCACCTTTTCACTCTTATTCTTGATCCCATTTGTTATGAACAATCCCGTCTCTTACACATTCCTACAAGTCCTCGGAGAAGCTCAGGTGGGTCGCTCCATCGCCTTCCGCCTCATATCTTGATTTGATGGTGGGGGGTGCACTCTGATTTCTCGTGCTCATTCCACTTTGGCTGCGGGCGTCTAGTTGATCGCACCGCTGTTGATCGTCTATAGAGAAGCGCAGGGAAAGGGATGGATCAGCAGTGCGGCGTCAGTGGTTTCGTCGACCGCCAATGGCGATCGGGATATTCGTATCGGACGGTTCACCGACATTCAGTTTGTGTCGGGTATGTCTTCTTCGCAAACGGCCGGCATGTGTTCGTTGGAATCGAAGCAGGATTCATCGGGGCAGGTGGTTGCGGAGGTGAGCAGGGGTGGACGAGAAGAGATCGAGTTGCACGAATTGTGAGATGCGGCATGCGTCGTTGATCTATTTGTCTCTGCCTCTTGTTTTGCATGCTATTGCGATAGACCTGTCACTACCTCCTGTTTGTTATTTTTTTCTTTTTTTTTTTGGGTGCTTGTAATTGTTTGATTCGTTCATTTCTTGTCGCTACGCTCTCTACATCTCTATGTATACTTCTTGACAATCAACAAGGGAAGCTTGAAGCTTGATCGTTCATCTGTACTTGGCCAATCTCAGTGGTGGAGTTGAGTCGATCGCTCTAGCAGCTAACAGCAAATTTCTCGCTTCCTACTATGCAGACCCTTTCATCTCGTTCCTCGACACATCAACATTAGCTCAGATTGTCCCTGTCATCGAGGACAGTGAAAATATAGAATCAATTGCCCGAGTGATGATGGCTACGAGTCGTTGCAGGGAACATCATGGTCGATTAACTTCCCGGGTCAATCGCCAAGTACCACGCTCCTAAGCTAGACCGTATACAGTTCAACCCTCGGTAAGGTATAGATGAGAGCGAGGGATCAAGGGCACACCCTCTAGAAGGAACACGCCAAAATTGGGGGGCCACTGGGGGCGTGTCGGATGGGGGGCACTATTAAATGATAGATTGCACCGAGGCTGTGATACGGTTCTACTCACCGTCCTTGGCATGTTACATTGTACGTTGAGGGCTTACGTTGGATAGAGTTCGCTGCCTATCGGATGATGGAGGCCCTGAGTTCCTCAGGCTCCAACTACTCAGAGAAGTTGTGCACTACCTTACTTCCACTTAATGTACTGTACGCTAGTACGTGCATGTTCTTCGCGACGCGATTTGTAATGAGTTGCGGTATCTGGCCTGCCTGAGGCTGCCTCTGGAAATTCATCCGTAAGAAAACGTTGAGCGCTGAGCTACCGCCAGTGTAATGGCAAGCAGTACCTGACCAGATTATCTCAAGGACTCGGACACGTGTTGGGGTGTTCATGGCTGTATTACATACGAGAGTCGACGTACTTACCTCGACGAGCCGTGGGCCGCACAAAGTCCACCTGATCGTACATACTAGAAGAACGTCCAACCAGTCCGGCATGTTGTACGGCGCGGCGGAATTTAAAATGGTTCAAAGTCCGAATCCATGTTCAGCATACTCACTGAGATCTGCCACTGGCAGTGAGCCCCCTTCCGCTCGAATGGTGGTCAGCCTTATCCACCTTTACAAGCCGGTCCTTCGGATCTCCGCGTCTTAAGTATACCCCGGCCGGTCAAAGAATTTGGGAGAACAACAGCCCGGAACTTCTCGCGCCAGTTATTCAGATATGATCCGTGATGAGAAGCGCACGCGGCTTGGAGGTCTCGGATGCGTCTGTGTTGACCCGTTGCGGCCGGACACATACGCATCAACCTCCATCGATCTTTTTCTTCAACGATCGATAGGTTAGACACTCGCGTATTCGAAGTTCTAGATCCTGCCACAGCGGCTGCGCGTAATAACGAGGTCGCCGAGCTCCACATTCTTCGATATCCGGTCAAACCCTCATTCCGCATCCAGTTTACAAATCAGACTTGAACTTTCTCCAATCTATACTATTTTGCATTCACGCCGTAGCTTCGACTTGGCGCTACCGTGTGATTGATATAGTTAAAGTACCGAACCTGATCGCTAACTTGATGGGACGGCATGCTCTCACCCGTTCTTTCTCCCTATGAACCGCATTGTCTCCGTTAAGCCTCCGCATCGGTACATAGTGCTCCGTTCGCCTAACCCCAGGCCAACTGGCGCGACGATCTGGATACCTGACCTATAACGGCGATGTGTGGCTGTGTGACGTGTTCCGAAAAGGGGTGATGGTGTGGGGAAAGTTTCGTGATATAAGCCGGGCACAAGCCAACCACTCATCAATCGATTTCTCTCCCCGCTATCATGGCTGAGTCTATCGAATCAGTCCAAACTCACCCTGTCGCTCCCCGTCTCAAGAACGGGCCAAAAACCCCTCATCTAGGCCCCGATATCGACGCCTACAGAGCTGCTCATGCGCTGACTCTCGCCGACGACTCTGACGAATGGTGGGCAAAGGTTTGTAATACTGATTATCTATCTCCATCAGGGATCAATGATGTTGTTCCTAGGTTGCGCAAGAAACCCTGCACTGGGATCGTCCCTTCCAAGCTGTCCGAGCCGGTGGATTCGAAACAGGAGACATCGTCTGGTTCCCGCAGGGGGGCTTGAATGCCTCCTATAACTGTGTCGATCGATGGGCACTCAAGTACCCAGACAGGGTACGTCACCGCACATGGTTTTCCTAAATACCATACATTCAACGTTGATCCCTTCAGACCGCCATCATTTACGAGGCCGATGAGCCCGGCGAGGGTCGCCTCATCACGTATGCCGAACTTCTTCGCGAGGTTTGCTCGATCGCGAACGTTCTCAAGCGTCTCGGGGTCAAAAAGGGAGATACCGTCTCCATATATTTGCCCATGACTTGGCAAGCCGTCGCTGCTTTCCTCGCCTGCGCTCGTATTGGCG
This sequence comes from Boletus rubroflammeus, assembly GCA_038090375.1. Taxonomy (NCBI): domain Eukaryota; kingdom Fungi; phylum Basidiomycota; class Agaricomycetes; order Boletales; family Boletaceae; genus Boletus; species Boletus rubroflammeus. The sequence goes on along the minus strand of JBBPMQ010000156.1, from coordinate 23,811 downwards.
CCATACACTCTGTTGTCTTCGCCGGATTTAGTTCGGAATCTCTTCGTGACCGCATACTTGACTGCAGGTCCCGCGTCCTCCTGACGAGCGACGAGGGCCGTCGTGGTGGGAAAGCCATTGCCACCAAGGCGATAGTAGACGCTGCACTCAAGGAAAGCCCTTGCGTCGAACACGTCTTGGTACTCAAGCGTACTGGAAGCGAAGTCCCCTGGACTCCAGGCCGTGATTTGTGGTGGCACGAAGAAACCGCCAAAGTCCCTAATTACTGCCCACCTGAAATCATGTCTTCGGAAGACCCGTTGTTTATCCTCTATGTGAGCACAAGCGCACAGCTTTGTACTATCTATACCCATTCTTTTCTTCACAGACCTCCGGTTCAACCGGAAAACCCAAGGGGGTCGTCCACACCACTGGCGGATACTTGCTTGGCGTGGCTTTGACCGTCAAATACGTTTTTGATCTTCACCCAGATGACAGGTTTGCTTGCATGGCTGATATTGGTTGGATCACTGGTCACAGCTACATTGTTTACGGACCACTTGCAAATGGTGTCACGACAACCGTGTTCGAGTCCACACCCATATACCCCACACCCTCACGTTACTGGGAAACTGTGCAGAAGCACAAACTCACGCAATTCTACTCCGCTCCCACAGCTATCCGTCTTCTTCGTCGACTCGGGGCACAGCATGTCGAGGGCTACGATCTCACCAGCATTCGTGTACTGGGAAGTGTTGGGGAGCCGATCAACCCCGAGGCTTGGCACTGGTATAACGAACACGTCGGTCGTAAGCAATGTGCAATCGTAGATACCTTCTGGCAGACAGAAACTGGATCCATTGTAATCACGCCTTTCCCTGGAGCTATCGAGACCAAGCCTGGGTCAGCGACTGTTCCATTCTTTGGAATTGAGCCTGCCATTCTTGATCCTGTGTCCGGACAGGCGAGTCAAACTATTTGCGTTTACCGAATTATTTCTCATTCGCCAATCAACAGGAGTTGACAGGGAATAATGTCGAAGGCGTTCTTGTTCTTAAGCGCCCGTGGCCTTCTATTGCTCGTTCAGTGTGGAACGACCACAACAGATACCTCGAAACTTACATGAAGGTATGCCTCCCATCTAGAATCCATGTACGTACTGACGAGCTTTCTCGATCAGCCTTATCCTGGAGTTTTCTACACTGGTGACGGCGCTGCACGCGACGAGCATGGGTATATCTGGATCAAGGGTCGCATTGATGGTGAGATCATTCTATTGCCTGGTCGCTGGTGAAAGCTAATGTGAGAATAGATGTCATCAACGTTTCTGGACATCGTCTCTCGACTGCTGAGATCGAATCCGCACTGATCCTACACAAGGGTGTTGCCGAGACCGCAGGTCCGTATCTGATATTGACATGTGCTCATCTGGAACTGACACACATGGACAGTCATCGGGACTGCTGACGAGTTGACTGGTCAGGCGGTTTACGCATTCGTCACTCTTAAACCGTGCGTATGTCCCTGGCACCCACGACCCGCAACTAAATTAAGCCTGATTCAGGGAATTCACATATGATCCAAACGATGAGGCCGGTCTCTCAAAAGAACTCGTCCTTCAAGTTCGCAAAGTGATTGGACCCTTTGCCGCACCGAAGAAAGTTCTCATTGTTGGTGATCTTCCCAAGACACGCTCTGGAAAGGTGAGTTATATCCTTTTTGTTATCGAACAACTATTCAACAATGCTCCTTTTAGATCATGCGCCGTATCATGCGTAAGATCGTTGCCGGTGAGGGTGATCAGCTTGGTGATCTCAGCACGCTCGCGGAGCCTGGGGTTGTTGATGTTATCAAGAAGAAAGTTGCCGAGAGTAACACGAAGAACTGAATCAAAGTGTGTATGTAATACTGTAGACTGCTGTCCTCTTCTTCATATATGGTGTAGTGGACATACCGAGAGCATGTTTCGTGTCATAGCTAGAAGCATCGTTGATGCAGGTCCCCTGAGTTGACGAGGTTGAGCGCAGCCCGAGTTTGATAACATGCTAGCAGCTTCCGGTGCTCATGCTGGGCTGTTCAAGCCGTCGTCACCTTGTCTCGCGACCCCCCTGCAAGATCGCAAGGAAATAACTGCTCCAATTAAGCGTACACTGGCACAAGAGGGGCCTTAAGCCGACAGGAAGTTTCCAACCGCTTTAAAGTAGTACTCTTTATCCTCGAAAAAAGGGCAATGGCTCTTCGCACACTTGACCCATTTCACCTTGGGGATTCTCTCGAGGAAGGGCGCTATGACGAAATCCTGCGCACCCTCCTCTGTACCATTAACAACGAGCGTGGGGCAAGTGATCGTGTGGAGACGATCAATGACGGACCAGGACTTTAACGTGCCTGTCGTGTTGAACTCCGAGGTACCAAGCCTAGTTCGAGAGTCCGCGGGGTCAGCGGAGAAGAAATCGCATCAGTCTAGACGTTGCTCACATCGTCGTGTACACCGTCGGGTCTTCTTCCATTGTCTTGAACGATACTACCAACTCCGTTGGCCAAGGAACAACCTGGCAAGTATGCTTGCTATAAAAGATCTGCAATACTCATTCGACGACGTCGTGCCCTCCCTCTCGTGCTTCCGGACCATGTCCTGGAATTCTTGTGGGAACTTGCTCAAATGCTGGAGCATGCTCTCTTCCCACAGCGCCTCAGACGGGGGAGCGTTCGCAATAATGAGGCGACGTAAGGCCCTTGGGATGGCGCGCGGACGCGTAATCCGCAGCAAGCATACCACTCCACGATTGTCCTAGCAAGTCGAACTTGCTCTCAATCCCAAGCTTTATCGAGCTCGTCCATGAAGAGCTCGACTGTCCAGAACGCCTTTGGCTTGTGAGGAAGATGGGTGGACTCCCCGATGCCTATTTGGTCGTAGAAGATGACGGGGATGCCATAGGTGGTGTAGATCTCGGTGTGGGAGATCATGTAGTGATGGGACATGCCTGGTCCGCCGTGAAGCAGGACGAGGGGTGTAACGCCGGACTTGAGGTCACCGCCGACGACTTTGTACCATGTCGGCGGCGACTTTGAAGTCGACCGTGCCCGTACTGGTTTCGACCATTTGGCTAGACTGCAAAAAATATTAAAGGATGGAAATCTCGAGGAGCACTGAGCTGCGTTCTCCTGGCATCGTGCGGGTAAGGTTGTACACGGTGAACACCAACTTGCTAGTATTAGGGTAGACTAACGGAGCATTCTCAACTTGTGTTGGCAAGGGACAAGTTCCGAACACACCATAGAATACAAGACACCACTTCAAGTTGGTGATGCCGGCACAAGTCGGTTCCCACCAATCACCACCTCGGCCCCCGGAGCCAATAAACGACTCATCCTAGGTCATATTGCAGTCAGCATGACCTTCTTAGACTCCGAAGCGGGTTGACTAGGATGTTGGCTTCTAGGCGTGGTCTCTCCTACTTATAAAATGTAGCAAAGAGTAAGAATGTGAAGCAGTCAAAGTTCAACGTTTGTCCGCTTTTTCCATTCAAGAGGTACTATGGCGACGCCAAAAAGAAATCACTGTGCTCCAGTGCCTTTGGGTGCTCGAGTTGAAAAGATAGTATGGGAGAGGTCACGGGTAGGTTGTCCGCTACGAATCTGAGGGCAAACACTCACACATGGAACGCTGGTATTTAGTCGGGAAAGCCGAGGCGCAGGCGACTGGATAGACCTCTTTTGACACATGATCCCGGATGGGATTGGGACGGGACACAGATCTTGTTCAGCAAGTCCGTACCTGACTCGGATGAGGAGGAATGTGCCTGCGAGTTTCAGGAACAGCTCCGCGAAGACGCACATGATCCAATATTGTTGGGAAAAACACAGGCAACTCTGTCACTCCTCGACATCGCACGATATCAGGTGACGAAGAGGCGCAGCAAAGGTACGACCAATAACCCTATACATTGCAGCACTTCTCAAAGCACATCAAATTGCAGCGAGGTCTGACCTCGACGATTTCGAGATTATAAGAATTCCTAACGTAGTGCCCGTGTCAGAGGAGGAACCAGATCTTGGGAATGGTTGGAAGTTGGGCGATTGGGAGAAACTCGATGCACTGAGTTTCAGAAGGACGTATTCTGAGGTTGCTCAGGGTTTCGTTGACGGGAACAATCCTCCGAACATGCCAGGTTGCTCTCGATTCGCTCTGAGTCGTATCGAGGACGATTCTTGGGAGTACCTATAGATAGCAACTGATCCGAAATGGAGTCATTCAAGTTCGTTGTCAACTCCCGAGAGTTGCCACTATGCAAAGATTGTCCTGGGGTAATATTTCAGCTGCAATCACCACAACATCTGCAACGAGAATCAGCCGTTCATGGCTAGCTTCTCCATGACTGTTAGGTGAGTGACCATCGAACGGAGGGACGCGGGTACGGCAACTTTGATTGCTGGTCTCGACTTCCAGTGGAGCCCGTTCGAATATCAACCCAGACTCCCGAAAGAAGACCACCTAGGCAACACGAACTCAAAGATCCGCATGGTCAACCATATCAACACCGCACTCGGACCTGTCGTACCCGTGACCAAGATACCACAGTGTCACCCGCACCTGTGTGCAACCCTAGACGAGTGGGACAGATACGAACACATACTAGGATCATTGATCCGCCCCCTCTTGCTCGCACCACGAAACCCACCTTTATGTCCTGCAAGCAGCAAAGACCGTGCGATCTCGCGATCAAGATATTCCTTACGACCGACGGCGAATAATCCCGACTCGCTGCGTTTCACCGCGGATGTATAGTATGGTGTCGGGCGCGCGAGTACCTTGGGGTAGTCTGGTGACCAGACTAATTTTTGGGCCCTCCGTGAGGGAGGGTTCGTCCATAGCACATGATAGAATCTAGTTCCTGTCCCTTCAACCCAGGGCGAAGAAAGAGAAAATGTGATTAGTCTCGACTCGCCGACCAGCCCATGTCGTAGTAGAGAGTCGTGTGTGACAGACTGACGGATGTTTCCCCCCCTTCGTAGAAGGGCCGAATTTAGTCCGTTCATCATCATCCACAGTCGGCCCAGTTATCGACAACACATACAGCTTTGCAATACACGTACCTCACCAATACTTGATGTCCCCCTTGAACACAATGTCGTTCGTCCTTTGACCAGTGAGACATTCAGCGTCGGATGCAGTGTGGAGTGCTCAGCGCGCAGAGTGAGTGAGGTGTTTGCATGTGGTGTTGCTGCAGCGAAATGGGGCAGGAGAAATGAGTGGCGATTTGGCAGGGTAAAGTGAGATGAGCGTGGTGTTTACAAAGTAAAGTTGTTCATGCCCAACGTCTGCCGCAGCGACCAGCTGCTCAATTACTCAACATACCCATCTTCACTCACTTTCGACACATCCCGAACTCTCGTCTTGTCGTGCTGGTGCACGACCCCTGTCGATCTGCAGTCCTTACTGGTCCTGTAATGTCCACACTCCCAGCTCCCACTCCACTCTCCAAGCTCGAACGCATGCATTCACAACTCTCGACGCACTCGCTCACAACGATTCGCCCTGGGCTTGTGTCAGGTTCATTCAGACCTCGGTACAACTCGCTCTCCTACGTCATTATCTATGGTCCACCGCCCCCTCCATTGTCTCTCTGGCCCGCTCGTGCTTTCGGCGTGCCACGTCCACTGGCACGCACTCACGCTCACCTCCGTAACATGTCACTCTCACCCGTGCTCCTCGTGCCAGCTGTTGACATTTCGGGTAGGGGTCCTGTGCCCTCTCTGCACGGACAGCTGATTCTGACTCGTCTTCGAAATCAAGATCAAAGTCTTTGCGAGTGGCCACACCGCCTTCTTCAGCACCACTGTACTAGTCTCGATCCAACCTGACTTGTTCTTCCTCCCACTCCCCCATGTCCACACCAAAAATGCTGTCATCCTCTGGACTCCCCCCTCATGGTAGGTGTGGTTCATCCCATGGCCCCTCCCCATCCTGAATCCTCCCTGCGCCGTGTCCCGACTTCGAAGTTTCGGAGTTGACTCCCCATCCAAGGTACACGGACTCGGACGCTAGGTACGTGACGTCACGGTCAGGGTCATGGCTTCCTTGCTGACTGCGCAGCATTGAATCCCACCTCCTTCCAGAGCGGCCTCCGAGTCCCCATCCTCTATCGTCTTCACTCAGCGCTGGAACTACCCGAGACTTTTTGGTCTGTCATCTGAGTCCTTCAAGTTCCTGTGTTGCAGAAATGCCCTTATTCTACCACAAGATGGGTAGATGATTCACCATTTTGTCTAGTATCCCTACCGCTGTACCAGGGAAGCCTGGCACAGCAGGTCAGGTCCTCGGCACTCGTAGGCAGTGGCAGGAGTCCTGGCGGAGCAGCTGGAGTCCTCGTAGGTGGTAGCTACTTAGATACATAGCGCGTTATCGCACGGCAGCATGGTCTCGACTTCAGGCAGGGCAGCAGTGATCAGGAACACGAAGACATAGCAGCGGGAACCATATTTCGAAAACGAATACGGCCACCACCGCGTACCATTCGCAATGTCAAGAAAAAGGATTAATAGGCCAGAAACATGAAATCTCGAGTTCAAACATTGAGTGTAATGTTCGTACCCCTCTGCAATCAGATTCCCCCGTCGATGTTCAAAGTAAACGTGTCGTCGTCAATCCGACGCGTCACCCAACGAAAGCAGAACGACGATAATCAACCGAACGTAATGGTCGGCTTGCCATCGACTTTGCTGAAGCGTTTTATCTATATACTCGTCGCCCAAAGTGAATGCACTTCAAAATGAACTTATTCGGGGTTTTCAGCCCTGTGAAAATGTCCCCGAGACACGATGGTGTTGCAGTCAAGCCGACCAGTTCTGTCGTACTCTGAGAGGGGAAGGAATTTCACATACCGAACGAGTCGCGTCGTGTTCGAAAAGGTGGAGCCAACATGAAGCTTCTACGAGGGCACATACGTTCCCGCGCGACAGAATCTGCACTCGCGAGAATGCACCTGCAAGTCACCCAATGGGATTCATTACCATTTTCATTTCATTTTATTTTGCCCCCATTTTCCGACCGATAGCGGACGCCTAGTCCTTTGTCGCTTTCCAAAACGCAGCCTTGTAAATATATCCGAGCATAGACTGATCGTTGCTCGTATAGCTCGTCTCGATCGTCCGCTCGTCCTGCCGACGATCAAACGTCAGTCGAACCAATGCTCACATATCGCATCATTGCACTTTAGCCCATGGGAACATCGAATGTTGTCGGTCAAGGAGAAAGAGACTCACGCTCAGCCGAAAGCCGATCTTGCGCGCTAACGCTTTCACCTCTTCCAAGTCCAATTCTATCGACGGATCGTTGGTGTTGTTATTTTCAAAGTGCCATAACAACGGGCCTGGAAGGCAACGAGGGCGCTCGAACGAACGAACGGCGTGGCATGTTGTTCAAGGCACTCACCGAGGTTAATCCAAACGCCACCCGGCGCAAGGACGCGATGGATGACACGGAGGTAATTCACGATGTTCTTGGCCTGAGATCAAGGGCTGAGTGGGATCGTGCGATTCGGGACAGGTCGGGATGCGTCTTACGGTATCGACGAAGAAACAGGTGAGCACGGCGTCCCATTGTCCGGCATGCGGTTCCCTCTCATCCGTGTCTTCAGGGCCATATATCTCCTCAAAGTCACCTGGCATGGAACTGCAGCAAGGAAAGATACGAGCGGAAGAAAGGTGAGCACGTACCAGCTACCAAGGAAAAGTCGGATCCGGGAGGCAGATCAGATGGGAGGACGTCAGGGATTTTTACAGTTCGAAGCAGAGCGTTTTTGGAAGGTATATTTGAAAACGAGTGGATGTGTGGGTATATGGTATGTTCCCCGATTGACTCGGTCCTTGGGCACCGGTTCAGTGGAGTCAGTTGTAGCAAGCTCGGAAGCGTACTTGTTGAGGATGAGGTACGAGGAGAGGAGCATGTAGTGAGAGAATTCGTTTCCTTGACAAGCGAAACCTGGTGGTCGGGTTCAGTATCGTGCCTCGAGTTTGGATAGCAGATCCCCTTAACCAAGCTTCGCTACATCATATGCCAGTCTCCCCAGACCTGCCCCGGGGACGAGAACTCGGATCGTTCGCCTGAAGTTTTCAAGTCAACAACCAGTTGAAATTCTCCAGAAAGTCTAATGTAACCTGTCTCGACCCTCGAAATACTCCTCGAGGGCCGTTTTCATTGGCTCGTAGCACGAATCACGCTCGGCTTTTCCCTGGTGACGCGTCGATGACGGATGGCGAAGAAATTCTGAATCACGGAAACACGCACATCTTCGCTCCAATCGCGAACGAACTGTTTGAGCGTGCTTCTCAACTTGTCCATGTCAAAGTCTGTGGCTTTGTACCTTCCCTGACCTTGTCGGCGCGGTTTCCTCGGATCCGGTGTTTTCGCATCGTTGGGGGAGTTGTGCGAGTTACTACGCGCGCGCGATTCATCATCACCTGAAAAGAAAAATGCCAATCATGGGGGTAGCCTGAGTGTGACGATTGCTCCGAATCATCCCTACCTTGTCCACGGAATCCCGACGACCGTCGCAAAGGACGCTCCGAATCCTCCAGTATCACATCTTCCTCCACTCCTCCGTCCTCTCCCACAATCACATCATGTCCGAATATTTCCGGATTCGCGACAATTTTATGCAAGAAGTCAGCATTGGCGAGGATGGCCGTGTCGATCTCTTGGAGTTTGCTTCTGTAGCCTATCGAGTCGAGCAATTCCTTGTCTGCATGGGGAAGCGTATAAAGGTCCTTTCGGCGGCGATTGTTGGCGGCCAACTGTGAGCGATCAAGACGAAGAAACGGGTCCAGCGTGTCAGGGTGTCAATAACTCGAACGATGCACGACGAAGTCTATTACCGAGTACTGAGCATATTGTTGGAATGTGGCGACGACGTTCGAAAAGTGAATTTGTTCTTCTGCGATGTCTTCTTCCGAGAATTGAGGTGACATTGGACGTAGGTTTTTGAAGACGGACTGGACTTTTGCCAATGTTCGGATATGAGACTTTCGGCTGTCGGATCGAGCCACGTGGGTTTGTTTGTTTCTGAAGCTCTTGCCAAACAAATATCCACCACACACTTTCACACCACCATGGTACGCCTATATCTTATCCAAAGAGAGCAATGCACACCAATGACTCTCTATAGGCACGTAATGAAGAGAAGGCGCAGTCCATGCTCTATCGCTTCCGCGAAGCCCAAGCGGCTGAGCTGGGCCTCGGTACCCGTGGAGACAAACGGCCCAAGATGGCCAGCGCATGTAAAAGCTTGCGTGAATGCGAACGCTGGCGTGGCGAAATCCTACGCGAGATCAGTAGAAAAGTGTCCAAGATCCAGGACTGTACGTACTCCCCCTCTACGTCCGGGCATTGCTTAACATTTTGTGTAGCCGGTCTGACCGACTACGAGGTGCGAGACTTGAACGACGAGATCAACAAGTTGTTGCGCGAAAAGCGACACTGGGAGAACCAAATCATCGCTCTCGGAGGCGCGAATTACAGGCGAAACGTCGCCATGGTCGACGACGACGGCAAGGAAGTACCCGGTACCAAAGGATACAAGTCCGTCACCTCACCTATTTCACTTCACTCATCCGCTCATCATCGACTAGGTACTTTGGTCGCGCCAAAGAACTCCCCGGCATCCGCGAACTCTTCCAAAGTCGAAAAAAAGAGGAGGAAGAAGAAAACCAAGCTTTGGCATATTACAAAAAGTTTATGCAGCAAGGGCCAGCCTACTTTGGGGATTTGGACGAGACACAGTCGGGGAATGAGTTGATCGAGTACGAGAGGGAGGCGGAGGAGGCCGAGTGGCGGGAGGCACAGCTACGGATTCGCGAGGTGCTTGAGATCCCGGAGGACGATCCCATACCCGACCTTCCTCGTGATCCCAGACGGTCTACAGCTGCTACTCCGTCTGACTCACCACCTGTCAATTCATCGTCGTCAGCCACTGGTGCAAAGCGGAAAGCTGATGGTGATGTCAGCATGGCGAACGAGGACGACCCTCCAGCCGAAAGCACCAAACGATCAAAGACAGACTCGGCCCAACAACCGGTCATATCAACCCCCGCACCAAACTCGATGCAAGCCCACGCCCAGCTGGCAGCGTCGTACATCTCGTTCCTCTCGCCAGAGGACCTCCTACCGCCGAAAATGCCGACAATGGAGGAGATGGAAGGTGTGCTACTCAAACTACAGAAAGAGGCGCTAGTGAACGAGTATTTCGGAGACTCATAGCTGTAATTTATACATTTGGTGTATCTCATTGTTCGCACACGCAAATATTCAGTTTGGATCTCTGTATTGTGCCATACGACCAAGGTGGGGAAGTAAGGTAGCGTTTCCATCTCAGATCAGCTCTCCCATGACCATGGGAGACTCGAGGAGGTTCTGGGCTTGATCCCGTCTTGACTTTGGGCTTTTGACGACCAAGTCTGCTTGTTGTCTGCACGAAATGAACCAGTCAATGTCTCCCCAAATAAAACCATGAAACGATTCTTGAACTCACAATCGCATTCGCAAAAGAAGTTTGCGATTCGTGCTCTGGATGTGCGACGCCGTCTTCATGGCGTGCTCAAACAGTTCCGCGCGGTGGTCCGTCTTTTTTACCTTCAAAATCTATGAAGGGAGTGGATGTATCATGCAAGCTAGCTTTGTGCTGTGATCCATGGATCATTACCTTGTTCTGACTATCCACGCGTGCCTGAATTTGACCACTTTGAATGAGGGCGACGACTTCCCGTTCGACCTCCTCGATACTCCAACCAAACGCCGATGCCATACGGTCAAGGCGGATTGTCTCGAATGGCTGGAAGTAGAGTACGATGGCTGTTTGCCTCAAATGTTGAGTGACATCGTTCACGTGAACTCCCAGGTGTATGTCTATATGATGTCTTGTCTATTCCAAACAACATCACGATATGTCAGTGCGGATAGGGAAAAAAATAGATCTCACCGAATATCTGGAGAGGATCTCAAGCGTTGTTTTGAAATCGCTAGACATGTATGCTTGTATGAGGTCACGAACATACGGTTCTTGCTCTATATATGCGGAGAAAACGGGATTCCGGAGGAGCTGTGCCTTGATGGCAGAGCGAGGGAGGCTTGCAAGAGCACAAAGCGTGCCATAGATGGCAATATCACCTGGAGCAACGAGCTGTATGATCGAGGTCTTCAGTCATTGTGTAAACCACCGGGACTGGCACCCACCTTCCCAACCCAATCCCCAAGCTGTTCTGGAGGGCCGAGTCGCAGGAATAACGAGGCCGCCTTCTCGTAATTACCCTGTCCAAGGTGCGATAGAGCCATGGCGAAATCGAGCTTTGATTGCACCTGCTCGCGCTCGGGGCTCGGTTTCTTGGACGTGGGTTGGGCCGAGGCGGCGATCGCGCCGCCCTCTGCACTACTAGCAGTTGCTGCAGCTGTACTTTCCAAGGCCCCGTCCGCTTTGTAAATATAGGATGATATGTGTGTATAATTGCGTTGCTCGATCACGAACTGCAAACAGGATCGATTGTCTCCATGGGCTCGGCAGAAGCTTGGGTGGTCCCGACGTACCTCTAGAACAGAAAGACACATGTCGAGTACATGCTTACTCGTCGAACAGAATTCGCGTGATTTCGTGAAATGTTTCAATGCAGAGGCGAAATCGCCAGTGGCACGATAATGTTCTCCAAGATCTCTATGCGCCAGCTGTTCCATGAACGACCGTCCCATCACACATGTTCTCACACAGACGAACAAAATGCAAGACAGTTCACGTACCCGTATGCTTTCCTTGATCATGTTGTTCGTATACGTCTTGAGCTCGACCTCCAATTTCGTACGCTCCGCCACATTCTTCTTGGTCACCTCCTCGATCCAGGCGGTATCCACGACCACGACATCCGCAGCAGGTGGTAATCCCTGACCCTCTGGCAACGCTGCGGCGCTCGCATACGCAGATAAGGCAGCCTGGACGAGCGACGGATCGCGGAGACGGTAGAGGTGGTTGAACGCAAGTTTCAATGCTTGTGGGGCAATGGAGGGGCAGCAGGCGGTGATGGTGATGAGTCTGTCTAGGACGGTACGACCTGTGCACGGTCAGTAAGTGGGTCCTTGCGAGCGCGTTTGTTGTAATCTTACCGGTGTAGCTGGCGATGTAGGCGTCGAGATCAAAGGGATGGGCATCGTCGACGGGGCGTGCGAGACGTCGTCGGGGCTGTTGTGTCGTGTATTGGTTCGCAATTTCAGAATCGATCGGGTCGACGTCCATCATGCTGCTGTCGGTACAAAGACGCTCTCTCAACGTCCGTTAGGAGTGTCGCATCCCAGTGCCTTTTGATGTTTTATTAATACCCATTACGTCACACGTTAGCAGGGCACTTGGCACAGTTGGTAGCGCGCACGCTTCGCATCAAAGACTGCGTGAGGTCGTGGGTTCAACTCCCACAGTGTCCACGCCTTTTCATCCTTTTTTCTTTCCAAGTTCAAAAAATTGCAGGAGGGTCAACTAAGGGTTCATTGAATCATTTATACAAATGATGTGTAGGGCAGTTGGTGTAACTACTCGAAACGTTTCCATGCATGCTTCTCGTACTCTTTTGGCTTCGCTTTCCGCTTCGTCGGCCTGCAAAGTTGCCTCTTAGCACGAGCTTACGGGCAAAGGAGCATGTACTTACTTTACAGGAACACGTGGCTCAATCAGTGCGCGTTGCTGAAGGCTTACAAAACGATCACGAAACAAGTTTCCTTCAGGCTATGGAACGTATCGTCAACAAAGGTCATCTATAATCACCAGCCACATACCTTGAGATTCCTGAGGTTCTCGCTCAGATCCTCCCCGATCTGCACCTCGATTTCATTTTCAGGAATTCTGTGCTTTCCGAGTCGTTGGCCAGCAAGGCCTTTTCGTAGCTTCAGCCGAAACGCAAGCTGTCGTGCTAGGCGAGCTTGTTGGTGGGCATCCGCAAGCTGGGAGAGATCAGAGCGCATCCTCTTGACCTGATTGATCGAGTTGACGAGGCGTTTTCGATGGGCTTTCTCGGCCAACGCATGTTTCTGTGATCACCTACTCCGTCAGTCACGGTATGGTCAAGGGTCGGTCTTCAAGGCGTACCTCTGCCTTTTGCTTTGCCATGCGAGCAATCTGTTGTTTAGTTTTCTTCGTGGGTAGTCTTTTGGGTACTACGGCGGGTGCATTGGCAATCGTCTCTCCGTCGTCCTTGATCTCGTCAATAACCATCCCAGCAGGGACACCCTCAGTAATGTCGTTTACGGCGAATGCGCGCGCTTGTTCGATTTTCTGTCGAGCCTCCCGAACACGACCAACCTCTTCTTGTCTCCGTTGTTCGACTTTGTAAGCTTCCATGAGGAGTGCTTCGTGTGCCTGTACTGGTGGATTATAAGAGGCGCCGGGATGAGGAAGAGATACCGCAGGCACATCGATCACATCTCGCGGGTGGCCAAGGTCTCGTTTCTGCCATCACATAGATGAGCCGAGTTCATGACCTGATCGCCCGCGGGCATACATTACCTTGATCATACGCTTTTGAACCGTCTCTAGCCCATCTGGTACAATTTCTTCGACAGCCGGTACCTCCCACAGATCGTGTCCCCCGCTATGTTTGACAGCATGCGAGACGTCGATGGGGGCACTCCCCGCGCCGAATTCGGTCGGATCCATGATGGCATTAAACGGACCTTTCCGGGGACGCTTCGCAATCCGTAACAGTCTCTCTTTGTCTGCGCTGGAAATTTTCGCTCTAGATGGTCTCGTTGCGCGTGATACGACAGCAGGGACAGCGGACCGTTGCGAGAGGATTTTAGTGGACGTCAGTTGCAGTTTCGAATATCGAGGTAATGAATTTCGAACTGGAGCAAACAATTGGATTCGTACGATCGACTCTGAAGAACGGTCCTGAGAACGTACCTCGCTCGTCGCCCTTGGTATCGACCACGAACAGTTGTTCGTCTGTCTGTTTTTGCAAAATCGAGCTGCGTGAACGCGGCACGTCGGCATTGATGTAGTAATGCGACAGCCTCTCTGGATTTTACTCACCCGAGGACCCGTTCCTCTGCTCGAAGGCTCTCCAACCCTTCCTCGACATGCTGGATATCGACGTTCTTTCTCCAGGCTCGCTTTCCTTTGCGACTCGACTGTGAAAGCTGGGAAGGCGCACCAAGCATGGACTTCTGGGCTGGTTTTGTGGCTACCTGTGATGAGGCATTGGAGGAATGTGGCGTGGTCAAACTCATACCCGCTGCTGAAGCCAAGCTAAAACTTTTGCCTGGCTTTGCCCGAGTGGTGTGTTACGTAACCATCATCCCTAGCGGGGTAGCTAATTTACTCAGTTCTCAGTTCTCAGTTCCCCAGAAGACTCTGGACGCTGAGTATAATGTTTGTTTTCAACCCTGATATTTCGAGCTTTCGAAAATGTCACTCAGCTCACGAACTGTCCAAGTTCACCAAGAATAGTCACCGTTCAACATTGCAACACTGGTGACTTCCCGTAGCCCGTAGATCATCCACCGCGGCGGATCCCTATGATCAACTGATATCCATAATGACCTCACCGCGATGTTCACGCGATGCGTGGTAATTCGAGTTTTTTGTAGGGAGAGCACAAAGGTGCTATTTCTTATGGACTCGGATGCGGACGATACACCACCGTGGCTATAGTGACCTCGCCGAATCACAGCAATGGCACCACCCGCACATGCAGTCCGTTCAAGTCCATCTACGAAAAACGCGCCGAAACATGAATAATATGACGGCACGCGACATTCGTGGTACACATCGTCGACGGGAAATCTACACGTCGGAATGGCCAGGGCTTGGAAAGGGAAGCCTGCTTGGCGGGTTCATCGGCGAGTGAATTCTTGATCTAGGATCTTACTGCCCCGCTCGGGGTTTTATTTCCTGTGCACACATGTCCGTACCTTATCCTCCCCCCTTTATCCTGTCCCAGGTGAGAAACACATCAAGCTAACCATGACTCTCGATCATGGAATGCTGATGTTCGACCTTGTCACAGCTCTGGCTGCCTCGGGAGTTACTCACTCCCCTACGAGGAACGGCAGTTGCTATCTGTACCCATCGTCGAACATGTTCCTGTGTTCACTCTAACCCCTCAGTTCATCAAGGGTACACGGACACTTTATGCTCGTGACGTTCAAGGAAGCTGCGGAGACGAGATCGACACTGGGTTTGGCTTATCAATACTAGAGTCCGAGCGGAGGTGCTGCTGGTGTGGGACTGCAATCGTGTTTGCAGACGTCGGGCAGAACGAGGATTTAGAACCAATGACAAGCTGGAACGCTGCTGGAGGAAAATGATGCCAGGACTACTTCTTCGCTCTGACACCAGCGGCTGGTTCGCGAAACTGCTGCAGGATTGGGCAGCTTTACGCTGAAAGCCTCAAGTAACTCCTTGTTGTGATGGAACGCATCTAGTTACACTAACGATACCCTTTTCCATTCGAAATTCGATTCCACCCAGCTTACAGCGCTGTGCGAAACTAATGAGATTATGCAAGAAAAATCTGAGGCGCGGCGGTGGTCAGACGGAAAAGGAAATCAGCGATAGTAGACTACTACGCTCGAGTTTAGTTATCGTACATCTACCATGGTCAATCGCCAAATCAGCAACGACCCCAAGGAGTGTGCTCTCCGGCTTTGGAACCACGGGTGGGATCTTGAAGATATCTGTGAAGTCCTGGAAGTCTCGAGAAGCAGCTGTTACTGTTGGCAAAAAATTTGGAGCTGTCAACCGACCACTGAGCGCTGTAACGTATTAGTGGCTATGCCGTAGAATTCTGGATCTTGCACATACGAGCCAGATTAATCCACGTATAGAAGTGAGCGCGGCTGATGCCAAGCTCGGATCCGTGGTGAACTCAAACAGCCGTCCTGGTTATGATCACGGGGCACAATCAAACAGTGCCAGCCTGAGGGGCCATATGTCGTATATTGTGTTCAGGATAGGGGGTCGTACTCGCCACTGGCACCATCCAGTGCGTGAGCATCAGAACGTTCATTTCGGCGACCAGGAAATACGAGTCACCTATCATGAATTCATGAATGATTCAGAACCTGGAACGTTGGACTGTGATTGGTAGAATCTATAATAACGGGGACAAACAGTCGTGTCAACGAGCGAATTGGCAGAATCGATCGATGGAGGATGCAGCAAATCAATTGACGTCCTGGAAATGGAAGTCAGCAGTTCTATAGACCTGGTACTGTCAGTACTGTACAAACCTGTACAGATACTAGTACATATGTATGGGTACAATGCATGAGTGTTTTGCAGCCTGATGCCAGGGGCAGTGTTCTCCATGCCAACTCCGTCAGCCTCAATTCAATACCAGCATTACGAGACAAAATGGTGGTTTGATCTCATCAGACACAACTGATTGATCTTCGTGCCAGCGGGGACTCGGAATCACCATGTAACGTAGCGGCGCGTGATCGCAGCACTGCAGCAGCAGTCTGCTTATTACTGTAGAGCATATGGACAAGTAAGATCTCAACTCAACTCCCCTCATTTGGGCCCGGCACATGACACTCCGCAGACACGTCTACTAGTAGCCACCATGACCCTCTCACTGCCAAAAGCTCAGCTTATCGGGGTCGTATTGGAGGTGCTCTCATACGGTATGCCACGATCAGTTGATGTGATTGAGTCTTGGCTCAGCGAGACCCACTGCAGGGGCATATTTTATGGTCTTCATACAATGCATGCGAGTATTGCAACAAAGACAATCTCGTGCAAGCAACTACCTCGTCGGGACCGCTGTCTCATTGTTCGTCCTTGTTACTGCAGTGAGTAAATTGTATATGCACCGATTTCTCCCAGCAACGGCTCACAAAAGCATTTAAAGCACCTAGTGATTGACATCATACGTACCATGGACGCGTTCACATCAAATATGGGGGTATCAAACTACCCTATCACATACTATAATACCATTATGACATGGCAAAACGTCTCAAGGAGTGCGGTGTATGTGGCAGTAACTATCATATCTGACGCGTTTATCGTAAGTCTGGCACTTGTCATACCACCAACCGTGATTTTTGACGCAAGGATGAGTCCAGATGTATCGTTCCTTCATTCTATGGGGTCGAAGCTATCTCGCTATTGTCGTTCCTCTCTTGCTGTTTTTGGCCGACATTGGTAAGTACCTTTTCCTTCCGTAGGATGATTCTGATATGCCAACGTATGCAGCGACCGGTATCTTATGGGTATACACAATTACCCTTGTTCTCCCAGGGGAGGGCGTGTTTGTAGCTTTCCTTGCTCAGCGCATCGAAATGTTCTATGGAATTACACTCGGCATGAATATCATCTGTACATGTGCGTTTTGCCATCACTTGTATCCGCTTTCGATTTCATTGTTTTCGAAACTCGCAGGTCTCATCGCCTATAAGATTTGGAAAATTCAGAGAACCGTTGCGCCATTTGTCAAAACGAACGGAGATGAAATGTCTCGCTTAATGGCTATCATCGTCGAATCTGGTGAGTCGGGACAGTCTGATTGTTTTTGAATACAGCGATGTGATGCCACTAAATAGGTTCTGTATACTCCGCGTTTCTCGTGGCACTGATAGCCTCCTACTCCATGGATTCTACGGCCATGCTTATGATCCTCAACACGGTGAGTCAAGGCTATTGCATGCCCAGCGGTGATGTAATCGTTTCTCATCCGTTGCCCATCTTAGATGTGCCCGATAATCGTAAGCACATTATTTCTCGAAAACTTGGTGTAAATAGACACTGAACTAGGGACAAAAAAAAAACTCTCCCACTCGTTATCCAGGGTATCGTGGTAAGTCACGCTCTTCTTGATCTACCGTCGATCGGCATGCTCATTCTTACGCTTCCATGTGCCATCGATTCTCCAATCCTTCTGTTTGGCCGTTTCCGTACCGGGTCTCGCGCTCGCTGACCCGACGATACACCACGACAGTTCTCTTCCGTCATCGTCCGAGTCGGCTCGGGTCTTTCGCACGGAGATACCCACAACGCGAGACCTCACACGTCGAGAATCCGGACGGAGTGGTCCATCCGCCAAAGTGGACGGCATACCACGTCCGATCAGCTACTCGCATCCCCTGAGGGATCCTTCCCAGATCGAGGCATCCAAATCGCCATGTCGGAGACGGTGCACACCCACATCGATAGATTCCCAATGATGGAGGTCGAGATGGACGTAGGAAGCGCCGATACCAAGAGCCAAGGTTTCGATGTGGTCTAGTTAGCATTTCACGTGGGTCCCGCATTCGATAGCAATGCCGGAGGTGTGTGAAGGTCTTCGATGCGCTGCAAGTTTGGTATGCTCATATGCGGCGTTCAAATAACAAACAGAAGATTGAATGTACTTATTGACGGGTTTCAATTTCCTCCATGGATTATTGCGGTATGCCAAGTCGATCATTTGCATGTACTCGGGAGGGATTCTTCCCGTAGACTGGACCATTCATGGCTCGCAGTTGTTATTGCATTGCACTAAATTGCGCTGATGTTTTATTATCCTTTGAAAAGCTTCCCTCAGTTTGATAATCGACTATTCGATGCTCAATGGTTGCAACATCCATCCGATTTTGTTATACAGTAAATTTAAACAAAGCGAGTAGTTGTGTCTAGTAGGAAAATGGCCAAAAGTGCGACAAATCCGAGAAATTCGGAAAGATAAGGTCTGCCATCGCTGAAGGTTACAAAGATTCTATCAATGAATGACCCAATCCCGATCAGATGGGCAGTGGTTGTATATGTGGTATGTTCTGATGTGATTTTCGACCACGATATTAGTCACGATAGTCGACAAGATATGCATGCATACTGCATCGTTGTGCATGTTCCTGTTCTCCGAAAAGTCATCTAATCTCACTGTGAACTGTAATGGGTAGAATCTATAATAGCGAGGACAAACGTCGCGTAAGCGTCGTGTCAACGAGCAAAATGGATCGCGTGAGGATGCAGCAATAACTTAGGGTATATCGAAGGCTTTTAAATTAAACAAACAAACAAACGTACTATGACATCCTGGAAATAGAAGTCAGCGGCAGGAGACGACCATCACACCTTCGTGTCGTTATGGGGGCTGTGCGAAGGAAAGGACATGTTGTGAAGTTCCACATCCCGTTCCACATCCAAACGCTGGCCTAACCTGACCCGAGATGCTAGTACGCTGACATTACTTTGTTCTGCCGCGGACGCCTCCGAAGCAAGGGTGCTCTGATAGAGTCCGACTCTGACCACGATCAAGAGTGGCGTTAGAACCTGATGAAATGATTCAACTCAATGTGGAACGAGAAGGGTAATAAGTGAGCTCCACGTACAGCTAGCTGAGAGGCAACGTCGAGTGATGGGATCGCGTACGGAAAAGGGCTTCCATCCTCAGACAGATAGAGAGCCAGCATAATGATCGTCGCACTGGCAAAAATGGCACCCGACTCGACGATAACGTATATGGAATACGAATAAGGGTTGCCCGAGGAGTGATTACCACGGAAGGAAGCGACATTCTGGCCCATCCACCAGAGGCGTGCAGCGATGGTCAATGTGACAGAAACATTGACGATCAGGTCCAGCGCCCATGACGTTATAGTGAGGGGAATAAGTCCAGGCAAGTTGGTGCTTGGGATCGCGAATAAGATGGTGTCTGCATAAGCTGTACCTGGTAGGGAGTTCGTAAGCTGCTTAAACATGAAACAGTCCACAAACCGATGCACGCCAAGTCTAGGAGTACCTGAGTCAGATAAACCTCAGTTGACGCTTGGGTGGAAGCATTCTACCGAATGGTTGCTTACGAAAAATATGGGGATCCTCCAATTACGGTTGAAAACAACGTGAAGACGCCAGATCTCACCGACCCACGTGAGCCCAAACCATGAAACTGCGGCTCTCTCATACTCACCAGAACAATATCTTGCACAAACGTCTTTCCTCGTACATTAGCAAAGTCATCGATAGGCGGAGGTACGCTCGTACCAAGCTGACATAAAGTACATCCTTCAGTGTGCGCATTGGAAGTGTGTATTCGATGAAATAGAGTGTAGCGTAATCTGGCACTCCTGGAGGAACATAGATGAACGCTTCCAGAAGTTGTCGCAGGGATGCTGCTACATAGATGGTGCACAGAACGAAAAGCACGGTGGACGTTAACACGAGAACCCTGGTAGAATGAGAGTACGTCCCAAACCAATGACACGGGACAATAAACCCACCATCTGCTGGAAATTGTCCCCTTTCTCGAAATGAGCAAATACATACACAAACCATACAGCATGCAGCTGCGAGGTTGATCACTTAATCCAAATTGTCTAGATTACTCGAGACAAGGGGCGTACTTCAACCCTACGTCGTTTCAGCCACATCGATACTCGTGAGTTTGCAACACATACCATAGAGCATAGTCTCCATCCAGATGGAGATCAACGATATTTCACCCATAGGGGGGAGGGCAACTGTGGCAGTCGCCATGGTGTCGAAGGAAATGTAAACTGAGGGGGGGGGTGCATGTCGAATGTTTAATATTCCCTTGAACGGCAACAACGGCGAGGCAATGAGGCGATTACGCTCACCACGGAGATTACAGGAATGAACCACCGCCGCATCAGGTACTATCACTGGACCAGTGTTGCAAAATCTGAACACCACTTACAAATACATAGACACTCGTTAATGAAATAAATGTAAAAATTACATAGAATGGTGGCTAACAGTGTACAAAGGAACCCCCAATAAACAGAGCCCTCGAAAACAAAGTAATGTGGTGCCAGTGAGATGCCGGTCTAGAAGACAAGATGGACAGGGAGTTGCAAAATTTCTCATGCGCCATTAGAAGGACTGTCACGCTATGTCACGGCTCCAAATTAAATCCCCGGCATGCCGGTGCTATGTCCTCACTGTCGACACTCGCTCGCTTATTGAGCCATGCGCTACGCAATTCATACTCCGCTCACCGCTGTCACACTCTCGTGCATCCTGATATGGGGGGGATGTGATGCAAGTCGCAGCTGCAAACTTATCATAACCACCTCGGAAACACGTAGGAAAGCTGGCTGATAGTGTGTTCCATCAATCGTTATTTTTTTCAGATTTTTCAGTTGTGATCTGAGTACTGCCCTGACACTTGTAGTTGAAATACACAGCTGGGAGTTGCAAATGTGATGCCGAACGAAGAAGAAGTAACGATAATCGGGAAAACTTACATGCAGTGCTGGTAAGTCCTGTAAGTGGGATTCCTTCGGAGAATCCCGAGGTGCTCTCAGCTACCGCAAATGGAAGTCGGACGAGCGCGGTCTGAGGTGGCGGTGCGACAGCGCAAGGTGATGTCGCGCGTGATGCGGCTTCGGGCACAGACGGGGGGAAGATCTGATTCTGATATCGAACTCTCCCACGATACGGTCCAGAAGTGGATTGACGAGGCAACCGCAGGTACCGGAATTCGAGGTTCCTTCTCGACACACTGCTTTCGACGGGGCGGCGCTCAGTACCGGTTCATGTTCGCACCAGTTGGTCAGCGCTGGCCTTTGGCCAAGGTCCGTTGGTGGGGTGGCTGGGCTGAACAGGAACATGTGGGTCCTGGCAGTAGTGCACTCGTCCGAGTGACTTGTTCTGACCTTCTCGTTACAGCGCGACACTCTCATTCGGTACCTCCTCGACGAGCTACACACCTACGAGACCGACTACAGTGACGCGCTCGCACCAGTCCCACGAAACGCCAACGAGTCATTGATGGGGGAGGCGACACTCATCCAGCCAGTCTCAACCGAGGAACTGCGCTCGGTACACACGTCTGTCACCACTGACATTCAAGGGCTGAGAGATGGAATGGACAGACTGACTGGAGCCGTCTGCGAACTCAGCAGCATCGTCATCGATGCGACTCGCGCCGCTGCCAGTGCCACCACTCGCCCTCCCTCGAACCCCACCCCACTGACGATCAAGATCCCACCCCGCACTGTCCCTTCTGCCACCGCATCTCAGGCTGGCACGTCCACGGTCGCTATGGCCACTGCTGCCAATTCCGAGTCCCTCCCTTCAATGCCAACACCCGCCAGCGGTGCCACCTCGCACCAGCACATCCGTGCATTGGGACTGAGCGCAGCGGTATCCCAGCGCCGGCTGTCCCTCCGAACGGACCCTGCCCAGACTGGCACTGTCCCGGGTGGCAGGATGGCAGGTCCAAGTCGCAGGTCATCCAAGTCGTCGCACCGACTTCCAAAGGCCGGGCTCGTCATTCCTGACGTTCCCGTCCTCCAGCCTGATGGGACACGGCGACCACGCAAGGACTCGTGGCGGGACATCGTCACACATTGGACGACCGGCGACCCTGGACGTGGCCTCCACATGCCCCTCAAGGACTGGCCACCCGAATGGATCCAAGGCAGCAACCGTGTCTTTGCCATCAAGTACTTCGAACGGTCCCTCATCGCACTCGAATTCATAAATACGTGAGTCTCCGAGTCCCCTCGTGCCCACTGACCATCTTCACCTGACGTCTGATGCTCCCATGGCTACTACAGCTACCATTCAGACGAGGAGAGCTTCCTCGCGGCCTACCCACAAGCCAAGAGGGGGCATACCGCTCTCCTCCATGCCATCAACGCCGCACGACGGGAGCGAGGCGAGAGGGAAACACGACCGCCCAGGGACCGCCGTCAACGCCGCGTTGCGTCCGGCATCAACTTGAACACCGTGACCCCCGCTAGTACCGCCATCATCACACCGTCGTCCGAGTCGTCCGTGCTCGGATCTCTACCACATTAGCTCCAAGTTCATTCAGGTTCTCCCACTGCTCCCAGCCTCGCTAGTCATGTAGTACGGCTTCTCGCATCAATCTGTCACCCCCCTCTCGTAGCATACTCCACCACCACCATTTCGTACTTGTAGCATACCGCTCTATACCGCAGTTTTCTCCCATCAATCCGCGCGCGCGAGCCCAGCGTGGCCCAAGACCCTCGCTGTCCAAAAGCGGCAAGGGTGGAGGAATCCCAAGTCACGTGTGCGGCGCGAGTGGCGTCAACCCAATCCGAGCGTGCACCGCATGTAAGTTTTCCGACATAAGTAAAAATTATCTATTGTCGACTTGCTTACTTTGCCTTTATTTAATTTAATATGTTATGTGGTCAAAGGCCATCCACTTTGTTTGGCTCTTGTAAGGATATGTTTGGCGAGCCAAACTGAGTTACTAGGCACAATCTGTCAAACAATAATTATGAACTTTATTACTCCCACATTTCCGACCGTGTCTCAGGTGTTACTATAAGTATGTACTACTAGTACTGTAGATTCCGTGACTACTTACTAAAGTCATTCTACAGGAATAACAATAATGACATGCTAGCAACTGTGAGGCCATGAATGCGGTATGCGGCTACAGTACAATGTCTACACCTCATTTTTCATTGACATTATCTTCAGTATATTCGCAGTGAAAGGTCTAATGCACAAAGTCTGGTCTCCGGTGGTTCATGTTTTCCACCCGAAAACGTGTTTGAAATTATCATTCAGTGCCCCAATTTCATTTTCAGTCCAATCACTGAAGCAAGTTGGCCTCTAAATCAATTGATAGGAACACGGTTATATTTGGGTGTTGCCAGCTCATCGACAGGCAGCTGTGGAGGAAGATCACGGAGGAGCACTCATAAGTGGACAAGAAGGCCGGCATATGATGCGGTTATGATGGTCCTGGGTGTTGACAACCTCAAATCAAATAATGACTTGGGTTGCTTCACACTAGGCTTGCTTTAGAATCAAGAGTTTTGGAGGGAAAACCAACAAGAACTTGACTAGAGTTCTTGTGTCGTGTATTGAGACT
>JBBPMQ010000155.1:0-40519 GCA_038090375.1 Boletus rubroflammeus | reverse complement strand
TGTCCCAGGGCTATGGACATACCCTTATTTAGATATTACCTTATACGCACACATGGTCCGTGCACACATACCTGTAGGTATAAATACTGGGTCCTTACGACCTCAATCTACAGTGTCTTCAGCTCATACACTCATCTCACTGAGAGCCCCTCATACTACTGTCTTGGACATAGTCACTGAGACTTCAAGACCTAGCTCCGTCTCCTAGCTAAGGCTTCTAGTCACCTGCACCACTACTGAGTGTGCAGCTTACTCTCACCTCTTACCTTCAAGACTCTTCAGGCTATTAAGCCTACCGGCCCACTGCTTCCTACCGTGTGTGAGTATCTCCCACACACCGATTCTTCCATTGCTGTTCTCTGCACCATCGGAGCGTTAGTGTCCCCTTCCGATATATTCAGTAAGCTAGAAATGGATGATGACGAAGGACTTACCGTCTTTCAACTTCTTGGCTGCAGGTGGAGATTGTAGCGGTGATCGTAGCAGGCGAGATCGTTTCCCTGTTGACGAAATATCAGGTCATGTACAAAGGGAATGTAGATTACGCACCATACTGGCGAGGGGGTGTTGATTGTTCACGTTTGATCTGCCGTTCACTCTTGGATTTGGACGCGGCCGTGCTGGAGCCAGGTTCGTCGTTAAGACCCAAGTCAAGCTCGAGCATGGAACTTGTAAGCTTCATATTAACATCAGCGTCATCTTCTGAGTCGGTAGTGCTGTCCTTGATGCTAATTATCTCTTTGGCCTGCCTGCCGTCTGAATCAAACACCTCAATCTCAGAATCGGAACCAATGATCGCTGGCTGCGTGTTCCATGACTCATATACGTCTTCAGGAATACTATTTCTCGTGACTAGAAAAACCACCATTGTACTTTAGCTACCGCAATGAGTTGACGCGATCACTTACCAAACCAGAGGTGGCAATCCACAACCGCTGCCTTAGGTCGGCCTTTATTTTCGTTAAGGGTGGATCCGTTGGGTTCCGCTACCTCAACGATCTCGAATGTTCCTGCTCGGCTTGTGAGGAGGCGCCAATCCGGAACACCGGATGTTGGTCGGCTTGACGTAGATGCCCGTTTCTTGTTAAGGTGGCTAAAAACAAGAGGGAACCAAGCGGACTTTTTGCTTCCTTGCGTGCCAACATCCAACATCCAACACGTCTGTCTAGCTCTATCTGTCCTTCTACCTCCATTTTCGTCTCAACATGATTCTATCGAGCCATGTGCCTACCTCGCCGACATCCCATTTTCTATTACCCAAAGGGAACACACATTTTTCGAGTGCGTGCCTATAAATCTTGTCTGGGGAAGTTAGTACTAACCTGAACTCCCATCAGGTCGAAGATACACTTTACAAGTTACATGATGATGTACTTGTAACCCAGTCTGGTCTTTTCAGTGACATGTTTGCAATAGGCGAAAACGGACATGGCGACTCCTCAGAAGGAACAGACGATGAAAACCCCATCTTTTTGGAGGGAGAACGAGAGTCCATTTTCAATTTATTCCTCACTGACATCTATGGCCCGTAAGTATCCTTCCAAATGAAGCTGTCTTTGCACTGACACCAGTTTCCATAGCCTCCGATCTGCCACCTCACGTCACCATGACTATTCGCATGAAGAACTTCGCAGTTTGTTGCACTTTGTGGACAAGTATTGTTGCCCTGAATTACATAGCGTCGTCGTCGATCGCATCTGGGATAAGAGGTACACCTATCATCCAGCAGCACTCGTCGAAATCGGTCGCATTTTCAAGGACCCGAAAATCTTCAAACGTGGCTTCGAGCTTCTTCTCAGCATCCCTATTAGAGAAATAAGTAGGGATCATCGTCGGTTGATAGGTCACGAGGCATTTATTGCACTCGTATACGCCAAAGCGGTCCTTGAGGACCACTGCAAGCTTATTGCGACTCGAGAACCTGTAATCCTAACCCACGCGAAGGACTGCCAAAACCCGGCTGCATGTAGAGAGGACTGGCATACGGTTTGGTGGAATGGAATGGGCCGGTTTTTGCTCGACGCTGTGAACCCACAAACGTTTCCTGATGCAGTCACGCGTTTCCGGGAGATGCAGTTTGGTCGCATGGGCATTGGCTGTCAACGGCTCATGCTCCAGCTTCTGGAAGATGGAGTTGGCTTCCGGCATGCAGATATATTCATTGCAGACGTGTGTCAAGGCCTCGTAGATGATCTAACGATTGGTAGTGATAGCTTATTGTAGAGACTGCTAATACTATCCTCCCGAGGTAGCCTAAAAAAGTTGGCGCACTGGCAGTGAGACAAAGTGCAAACTATGGCGAGAGGGCTATGAAAACCGACGAGCCACACAAACCGCGGCGAGACTGCATCAACTGCGGCGAGGAACTACATTAACCGTGGCGAGGAACTACATTAACCGCGGCGAGAATCACACAAACCGCGGCGAGAATCACACGAAACGCGGTGGGAATTAAATGTGCAAATTTAACGCCATATCATAGGGCTATATTTTGGGTGGGTGGCGGAGTGGCTTTCATTTGTGGGTGTGCTCGCCGCGGAAGCAATTTTGACACACGGTCGATCGGCTTGGCGTTTCGCATTAGGTGTATCAAGTATATCATCTATCCAATCCGCCCTTGCGCCCCACTTCCTGCTGCTTCGCGTCTTTGACAACCATATGCCCACCACGCTTCCCAAACTGACCGTCCCTCATCTCCCTGACCCTCTTGATGCCCGCATAAATGCCCTCCTCCGTCGGCGCCTTCTTCTCGCCTATCCATTCGCGAATCCACGCGCGCAAAGCACCATACTCCGTTCTCGGAGGTGTGTCTGCATGTTCGATCGTCCTTGCCTTCCCGTCTGAAACGCACGCGCTCGTACTCCCAGTCCCATTCGCGTTCGTCAGCATCGTCCTCGGACTCTCCGATCCCGCTCCACGTCCCCATCCCACCCACCCATCCTCGAACACCGGCCCCCGCAACCCAACCTCCATCCAAAACACGAGTGCAACCGCGACCGTCTCCGTCTTTGGCATTACACCCAGTGCCCGCATCCACACGAGCACCTCCGGAATCTCGTCCGCGCGCGACGAAAGCCCAAGAAGGGAAATGTACGCAGCGAACGTGCTCTCCGAGGGCATCACCGTCGGGAGTGGAGGTCCCATCCGTTCGTTGCCAGCAGGTCGCGCCATCGTCGGTCGCTCCGTACCGAGAAGCGTCGGATGAGGGGGGAGGAAGCGGTTTGGACGACCTGCAAAGACCCTGACTAGTTCTTGAAAAACGCTCTCGCCGCCCTTGGCCCGTGCACTCGTCACCCCGCCTCCGAAAGGCCCAGCTGCACCTCGTAATGCTGGCCAATTCCCAAAGATCATTCCCCTGAATATGGACCTTGCGACTTCCGTCGAGCGACGGTTTGCCCAAATGCCTACAACGGACGGCGGAGTTGGTGTTTGGAGGAGGGTGCGGAGGCAAGCAGCGAGCGTTCCGCGGGACGGGGAGAAATCGTCGACTCCAGTCTCTACGTCGACCTGCTTTGTGTTCTCGGGGTTGTGATCGGAAGCAGATGCGTCGCTCCCAGGCTCACAATCCCGGGTTTCTGAGGGCTCTGTAGTCTTGTATGGGGTCATCATCGGGGCGATAGGTCCACCTTCCTTTTTGAATAGTCTGTTGTCAGCGATGTACCAACTCATAGCTCCCTTGACGCTCTCTCCGTCCATCTTTGAAGCTTGCATCGCTGCCTTGAGTAGTATGCGAAGCATCAAGTTAGTGGGGGGGACGAAATACAAAGATGTCAGGTGCGTCCAGATGTAGAAGATCGCATCTGGACGGCGGATGCGAAGAAGAGCAGTAAAGAGAGCATGGATCGGGTGAACGTTGAGGTAGGGGGAGGCTGAGGCTCGGATGGGCTTGGATCCGGAAGATGCGTTTGGTGTTGGAGAGGCTGTAACTTGCTCAATGTCCCTCTTGACAGCCTCGTCGAGTAGATACAAGGCCTCCTCAGTACGTCCGCTCTGAACGAGCACGTCGATACCCACACAGAGCGCCTTTCTATCTATCCTCATCTCGTTTTCCTCGTTGCCCTTGCCCCGTGCGCTGACCACCTCCCCGACGAACTCGTCCCATAGCTTCTGTGCGTCATCCAGAGCGTGCCTCCACAACAAGCCTTGTATGACCACCGTATAAGTGGCCCTAGTCGGCTTGTATGCATTGGTGCCTTCCTTTGTTGCCCTGAATAGATCAAGCAAGGAGCTGGCAGAGAGTGCGCGGTCATGAGCGCCGGCATAGAGAGCTGTGGTCCAATCATAGATATCTATGTTTGACTTGTTGACTGCATTAGGGAGGGAGGGAGACAGGGACGGGGGAGGGGGAGGGGGAGACTGGCGAGATTTGGTGAGATCAAGCTTGAGCAGATGGTGGAAGTATCGGAAAGCGGACTGACGGTCATCTCGCAGGGCACGGAGGTAGTGGGTATTGGCCTTGTGAGCTGTCCCTTGAACGTGTTCGTCGCCCGCATCGCTATCAATCAGGCTGTCCTCGGTGGTATAGGGCGGGTTGATGCCATTTTCTAGACACTGCTTCCTGATGGTGTGCAGGTAATACGCGCTTGGTTGCACCCTGCCTAATGATGCATATGCTCTCAACCACGCTTCCGACTTTTCCTGTTTCTCGGCTTGCCTGGGAGGAGAGGAACTGCGGCGGCGAAAATAATCCATCAACTGCGGCGAGCGGAAATTGTCCCTGATTAGTACCCTTTCGGTGTTTGGCCAGAGGGTCAAACCTCTGTTTTCCATCTCTTTCAAAACTTCGATAGCGACGTCGGCGGCCACTCGTGATCTATCAAAGAGAGAGATGGCCTGAAGGAGCGTGTTGAAGTCAAATGATCCGTATGTATGCGAGTGTGGAGGAAAGCCGATGACGTGTGACGTTAGTGGACGTAACAGAGAAACGAGTGAGAAATAGGCGAGGGAGTGGGCTGTGATGATGAGCAAGGGGAATGCGTGGAGCGTGTTTATAGGTGGACGAGAAGGGGGGAGAGACGTGAGAGGGAGAGCAAGGTCATACAATGCTGACTGAGCATCGCTGGGGGATCTGATTTTGTGCGAAGCAAGAGCGAGGACGACCCACGACGGCGTATGGTGCGAGGTATACTCGACATGTGTCCGCTGCAGAAGGTCGAGAGCGCGTTGAAAAGTGGGAGAGTACACAATGGGGGACCACCGCGTCCACTCGTCGGATGATATCCCACAGCGCTGGAGGACATCTCGCAGGGCCGGGTCATGCGGGTCAGCAAAACGCAGGAGGGTAACGAGCTCCCATGTGGGTTCCTTCGTGACCCTGTGGGCGAATTTGGAAAACCCGAGAGTGCGCTGTTCGAGGGGCGCGACTGTGAGCAGCGACGAGATGCGTCGACTGTGGACAACGACGAGCTGGATCCGAGGCCATTGACGCGCCGGACGAGAAAGACTCTGCATAAGCTATAGTGGTGTCAGTTGACAGACACCAGCGGAAAGAGAGACTTACATTTCCCAGCACTATGGTGTGCACCGCGCAACGACGGCTGGACGACGGGCGAGAAGGCGTGCTCGACGTCGAGGTCGGTGAGGACGCGTTTTAGCGCCACAACGACAACACGGCCAAGCAAAGAAGGCATTCATGCTCCGCTGTTTTCGCAGTAGGTTTTGCTCTCAACCACATCCTCCACGCCCATAAACTTGAATAGAAAAAGCTCGTAAAAAAGGACCAGAAATGCCGCGTATTCTCTTCGTTAGCGGTTTCCATCCGTCCACGCGCGCGCGCGACCTTGCCTACGAGTTCGAGCGGTGCGTTCAGTCTTACCACTTTTTTTTTCCCGCGATTTTTTATGCAGTCGTTCTTGCTCGATAGCTATGGCCCTCTTGTACGATGCGACGTACCAGCACCACGCAACCCGCACGCCAGTTCTAACCCGTGAGTGTTTCCCACAATTCGTTTCAACCCCTTGCCCTATCCAGTCGACGCGTGCGTTCCACGGACGAGGCTTCGCGGTGCCTCCGTCATCACAACACGATACGAACGCGAGCGAGCCCTAACTTTG
The DNA here is from genome assembly GCA_038090375.1 of Boletus rubroflammeus. Lineage (NCBI taxonomy): Eukaryota > Fungi > Basidiomycota > Agaricomycetes > Boletales > Boletaceae > Boletus > Boletus rubroflammeus. The sequence continues at coordinate 34,466 of JBBPMQ010000155.1, read as the reverse complement.
AGAATGTGACTTCGTCGATACCGATCCTTATCTCGCGGGTTCGTCGTCGTCGTTCGCTGCCTCACCGTTCGCGATGCTTGCGAGTTGCGCGGAGAAAACGTGTCTTCGGCTACGGATTCCATTTCATCATTTCGTCCCGATTTAACGCTATTTCGAGTCTTACAAACCGTCTTCGAACGATCGCTCAATATCGCGTCTCGTAGCTATGCATTCGTCGAGTTTCGCAGCCAACGTGACGCCGAGGACGCTTACTACGACATGTAAGTCCCCTCCTTCATCCACCCTCACTTGCTCACCCGACTACGTCACAAAGGCACGGAAGATATTTTGAAGGTTCGCGATTGAGCATCCAGGTCGGCCCTTTGCCTTGATAGTCTCTTGCTCGTTGCTTACCCCATTCAGTGGGCCAAAAATCCACCGTCTTCGGTCTGGCGCTATGATAGGCGTTCTCCCCCTGCCTACCGTTCTGGCGGCGGACGCGACCGTTCTCGTAGCCCTCGTCGTCGTCCTGAAGCTCGTGACGATCGCGATTACCGTAGCAATGGCGTCGACAGGGAAAGGGACTTGCCAGATAGAGATCGTGAAACCAGGGATGTGAGGGAGAGAAGGAGACGCAGCAGGTCTCCTGACAGGAGGCGGAGCCCTTCACCTATTGACCGGAGGAGGGGCGACGATAGAGACCGGGGTGCGAGGACCCCTCCTATGGAGGATGTCAAAAAAGATCTCGATGATCGAGAAAGGGAGAGGGTGCCTGCTCAGACCCCCCCTTACGATCATTGAGCTTTGACGTCGGTTAGTCCTCAGAGTCCGTTTGAACGGTTTTGTTTTTCTTGTCTTGCGACTTTTGTGATTGTTATGCACGAGCGTCGATGTCGTATAGTACATACCTTCTCCATGAATGCCATGAGACCGTTTGAATGCAGCAGCACCGCAATGTCCAATTCCAGACAAATAGCATTGATGCTACATTTCACTTTGTTCTCTAACACCCATCATGCAGCGAGTGCCAACCATTGACGACCTCAAGGTATGCGAGCCTCGTGAGTACAGCCCACAGCGAACGTTGACCGACTCGGTGACCAGGTCAAGCTCTGCTACATTTGTCGCGAGGAAGAGCGGTACGACGGTACATCGTTTAAGGTTATATTTTATACCAGGCATCAGCTCATCAATGTCATTCGCAGCCCCAGGGACACCTCCTCGCCCGTGGACGCATCCATGCACCTGCACGCTCATAGCCCACGAATCCTGTCTCCTTCGCTGGATCCAGTCCTCCCAATCCACCCGTTCGCGCGCTTCCAACGCTCTCAAATGTCCCCAGTGCGGTACCGCCTACGAATTGACGAGCTCCAATCCGCAGTTACTCCGCTGGTTAGATATGGGCAACAAGGGATTGTCCATGATCGGGAGAGTCGTCAGCGTGGGGAGCTTGACCGTCGTCGTCATCAGTCTCGGCACCGGTGCGTGGTCCAGTCCGATCTCGCGCTGTCCCCCATATCGACGTTTCTCACTCAGGCCTGTATATACTAAGCACTGCATACGGGGCGTATGCCGTTCGCGAATTCCTCGGAACAGAGTGAGCATCACATTTTACGTTTCAATTTTAATGGCCACTCTGACGCCGCCCATGACCAGAATGTTTGACATCCTCCTGACGGACGATCCATCCAACTGGCCCTGGCACAGTTTCATCAACATCCCTTTGATACCTCTCGCTCTGATCTTCTCTCGCCTCCCCCTCAGATCCAACGTCACCCCACTCATTCCATTATTACTTGCATGGCCGACGAGTGCCCCAGTGGCGGGTGATGGTTTCAACAGCATCGGGACTGCGTCAAGTGCTGGTAATTCTTCGCCCACCGGACAGTCTGGGAAAGACTTGTTCCCTCTCCTCCCGCATTGGCCACCACCCCCTTATATTCTCGCCCTGTTCATTTTTCCGATCGTTCGGGAGGGCTACAAACGGCTGTACTCACAGTTTTCAAAATGGGTGCTCGATTCGACGTCTGGGACTGGTGGAGAGCATGTTCAGGGCCAGAGAGGAGAACGCGATATGCAGCGGGTTTTAATGGGTGTTGTAGCCGATGATGAGCCGTTTTTGAGGATCCGAGTGAATGCGCATCTTGACGAGGAAGATGGACCTGCCCCTCCGGGGGCCCTCCCAGTCGGGCGCGCGAACCGTGGTCCAAGGCAAGGCAACAACGGGGATGGAGCGAATGATGGCGATCCAAACGACGACGACGCCGGGGATGCGGCTGCTGCGGCCGAGAACACGATTCGCGTCTCAGGCACGTCGCTTGGCCGGTTGATCGGCGGAGCGTTGATCATTCCTCGCATATCGTCCATGATGGGTTCGTTGCTCTTCTGGTTATCCAAGCATTCGGTGTTGTTGCGCAAGTTCCTTGCTGTGCGGCCGCCTTTGCGGGTAGCGGGACGTATCGGGCCACTAGGGCTGACTACTGGGACAGGCGCACCGCTCGGGACGGGCCTCAGTGGCGTGCTTGGTCCGCGCGCGGTGTTTGGAGGGAAGACGCTGGCGGAGATGGGGTTGTTGAAGAAACTTGGGGTGGCGGGTATGTTGGGATTGAGCGTGGCATGGCGGGGGACGTACGCCTGGGCCGAGTGTGATCCTGTTTGGTGCGCTTTTTCTTCCTTGGTTGTTCGCTCCGCGGGGGAAGACTAACGCGTTGGTTCTTTCTTTGTGGTGTAGGTGGCGGAACTCGTTGGGGCTAGGATTGTTTACTATCGTAAGTCATCCCCGTGTCTTCACTCTCGTGTGTGTGTGAGAGCGTTGGTGCTAACGGATGCGTGTCAGGCCAAGGACTGTTTACACCTTCTCCATCTCTATCTTACCAAACAGGAGTTGGAGAGCCGGAGGGTGAAGAACCGGTCGTTTGAAGGTGTAGACGTTCGAGAGCTCGATCTCATCGATCCGCAGGCGTACGCGTGAGATGCGATGCGATGCGGAGGGTAGGATACTCGGGGGGAGGAGAGGAGCAAGTTTTAGTACGCGCTCAATTGCGTTTCAAAGTTGGCGTCGTTTTTTGTTCTTTGTTTTACATGGTCTGTTTTAGCATTTTTGGATCCACAAGAACGAATATACGACGCTGAAAAGGTAGTTGGATTTTAGAGGCGAAAACTCCCGTAACACGACCTTCCTGCCTCGCGCGACGTCTGGCCTTTTGTATATGCCGTTGGATACGCGCGCGAGCTTGCGGGTGCATGTTCGAGATGGGCCACGACGGCCAGTACTGAGTTTGGGATTTTTTTCGTGACTCGAAGGGGCGATCGACAAGGTACGGAAGCTAGCGCTGTCACAGTGGACAACGAACGAGAATACGCGGTTGGCAGCATGAAAGTCGGGGAGGCACTCACTGGTTTTACAACTTGAAATACATATTCATGCTACCATGTCCACTTCCGCATCCGAAGACCGTCGCAGTACTCGAGTTGGGGGACTCTTGTTCCAACAACCACGGTCGTACGGTTGCCTTTAAAGTTCTGGTGCGATCTTTGTGGCTAGCGCAACATGTGTGCATGATCGGGATGCATGGCTATCAGTCGTTGCAAGTCGGTGGTCGCTCGTACTAAAGCAAAACGGAATTCCTCTAGATGCAAAATGGATCGATAACAACACGGATGCGTGAACAATGGGGTGTCGTTGCTGTACACGAATGCGACAGGGACGAAGAAACGTCTCCCGCATCAATCCAGCTCTAATACCGTACCCCGCTGTACGCTTCCCCAACCTGTCAGACGGGATCAGTGACCCATACACGAGGGGGAAAGAGAGAGAGAAGGCAGACAAAACACGAACTCACCCACAAGCCGCCAATGTTTTTCGATCCGTCGTGACAGCGCAACCTTCTCGCCAACCTCGGTACACGCGGGTGACGTGAGCTGGATCTTGGCAAGGTCGCCCTTGACGCTCAAGACGCGTCCGCCCGTGGACGTCGAGCCGATGTTGATCAGTAGCAGCTCGTTCTTGGTCAGCTTGGACACCTTGGTCTGTTTTTTGTCTTCCGTCCGGACACCGAGGAGCCGGCGGAGTAAAAAGAGGCTGATTTCGAGTTCTGGAAGGAGGGGGGGGGGGGGGTTAGCTTTGGAGTGGGGAAGAAAGAAGAGAAAATCGTTACCAGTGTACACCTTTGGAAGCTTCCCGACAGCGCCTAATACCTGTCCCACCAGCCGATCTGCACGGCAGAGCGTCGGATCGATCTTGGTTCCGACACCGATCAGCCCACCGGGTACGGCAAACGAGAGGTGATTGCTCTCAGCGTGCAACGAGACGATCTTGCTAAAGATCGGTTTACATCTATTTCTTCCCGCGTTGTCTTTGGTCACGATCCCTGGTCTAATCTCGACTTCTTGGCCGAGGTGAAGGACACCGGTGAGGATAGAGCCACCGGCGACACCTCCTTTCAGCTCGTCGACTTCGGCACCGGGTTTGTTGACGTCGAAGGAACGGATGACGATGAGGCGCGGGTCAGAGGTGAAATCTCGCTGCGGAATGGGGATGCGTTTGACGATGTACTCGTTGACGGCGTCGATGTTATATTTCAACTGGGCGGATATGGGCACGATGGGTGACGACTCCGCCACGGTGCCTAATGAAGCGATGAATCAGCTACCTAAAAAACGTCCCGTTGGGGACAGATCGGCATGCCTTTGACGAATGCAGCGATGCTTTTCTGATGCTCCAATGCCTGTGTCTCCTTGATCAAGTCGACCTTGTTCTGGAGGATGATGATGTGCTCCAGTTTCATGATTTCGACGGCGGCGAGATGTTCTGATGTTTGAGGCTGAGGACAGGTTTCGTTGCCGGCGATGAGCAACAGTGCGGCGTCCATGACGGCAGCGCCGTTAAGCATGGTAGCCATGAGAATGTCGTGTCCTGGACAGTCGACGAAGGAGACGTGTCGAATGAGTTTCATGCGGTGGCCACAACCGGGTCGTTCGCATGGCGGGTTATCCTCTTTGTCGGAGCGATATGATCGGTAGCAACCTGGGCGTGGGCATGCTTCGTTTTCGCATTTATAGATCTAACAGGGACAGAGTGGTAAAGATCAGCGATCCAGGGTACGAAGAACGAAACGCGCGATGAAGACGAAGTCGAAAAAAAAAATGAAAAAAGCGGGTGACGAACTTTGGCGTTGGCATAACCGAGTTTGATAGTGATGTTCCGTACGAGCTCGTTTTTGAATCGGACAGTCATGACACCCGAGATGGCTTTTACGACCGTCGATTTACCGTGTGCGACATGCCCGATCGTACCTACGAGGGGCCCATCGGCAGAACGATGGTCAGCTTCGACATCCAGTTGAATACTTGCGCTTAGTCCACCTACCCAAGTTGATCGTTGCCTGTAATTGAGCACACGTCGTTCAAGCCACCATTCGGGGACGGGAACAGGGAGCGAGACGTACCTGTTTTGAGATGACCTCGGGGGACAAGGCCGTGAGGGTGGATGGATCGACGTCAACCTTGGGGACGTCCTCGACTCCGTCGTCAGATTCTTCCGAGTCGGATTCATCGTGGTGTTTTTGTAGCGTTTCTTCGTCCGACATGGCGGTCTCGACGCAAGTTTTGTTATTGAGTTTTGCGATCGGTACCCTGGTGACTTGATCAGAAAAAGACCCCCCCACCACGGAGGGGTCATATATCATGTAATACAAGGATATTCATATTCGGTATAGTGTGACTTCCAGGTTTCCTTCAAGTACTTCCGTTCCTTTGTGTTGTCTCACATGCTCCTCACGAAATATAGTTGCTACCTTCACGAAGATTGTACGTATGATGTTGTGAAAGGTCATTGTTTCATTCAATGAAATCCCCCCCCGCTGCGCCAGTGCCCGGGGACTCGTTCGTCGTACATTTGGGGGTAATGACTCGACTTCTCCCGCGACCCGTGGAAGGCCCATCTGTGGATCCATCATGGGCACAAGCAAGCAGCATCTGAATCGGCGAGTCTCATGACTGTGGACAAATAAACGGTGTTGACACTGTCAACAATGTCCGCGACTCCGGTCATGGCTGCTCCGATGCATTCCAAAGCCCCCAGTGACTCGGTTGTCTGAGACATCATCATCAATTCCTTTACTCTCACTTTCACTGTCGAGACTCGTAAAGTCGATTTTTTTTAAACGTGCGGCGAAGGTGAGGGACAGATCTATCCCGGTCCAGATCCCACAAGTTGGACGTCGTTTACTTACTTTCGAACGTTTCATCCCAGCGGCGTTAATGTAGCAGACGCAACATTTCCAGAGGTCAAACTGGCGGCACCGGCATCCCGCCATCGCCAACGATATCAGATAAACACACCGGTTTATTTTATTTCAATCCTTTTTCTACAAAAAATTGCCACACGCGAGGTATATCCGAAATTCGATCCCCAAGGTGAGAGCCTCGGTGCACCCGTCACCGCGTTCTAATAGAGCATACCCGCCCGACGCGCTCGGGACTTCGTCCTGAACTCCGTCACAGGGAACCCCTACGTGTTTGAGAACGGCTTACGCAAGCTCGACATGTCGCTCAAACTGTGGCCTGATCAACATTCTTGAGGACGAGGACGTATCATCCGGCAGCTCGAACAAAAGGTTCCCGATATTTGGAAAAATTTAGGAGTTGGAAGCAGGAACTGACGGCCCCAGAGTAGGTTTAATCTGACATCCGAGTCCGAAGGGAGCGGAGAGTATGGATCGCCCAGTGAGGGAAGCGGTCTCTTTGGTGAGTAGTCATATCCTTCGAAATGAGGATGATTCGGAACACTATGGTGGTTGCATCAACTCCCCGTATCCAGGCTCACGTTGAATAATACAATTCCATCGATCGTACATAGCCCATATGTCGAGACAGTCTAGGGAAATACAAATCACGGAAAGATACAGCAAATATGGGAAATAAAACACCGCCTGATGCGGAAAGGTCCTTCATCTGCGCAACGGCTGTGATGGTCGCTTATTTCCTGTGCAGAAAATTCCGAAATGCCGGCGTGTGCGAGGGAGCAATCGTGAGGCGACGGGCTCGTCGTCGTCATCCAGGGGAGGCTGTATTTCGAGTTCCGGCCGTGGAGGGTGTTGTTTGTGCACAGGACGAGAACGACGCGCGACCAAATCCAGTAAGGATCTCTTCCCCCGCTTGTCTTCCGTCACTTTAGGGGGGAAAGCATCGGGGGCTGAAACAACCCTATTACGATTACATACACACAGTGAGCACAAATGAGTCATACGTGGCATTGATGCTGCAATGTTGTTCAAGGGCCACGGTGGCACGCGCAGCGGTACGGCTGCACTGGATGGTTGTTCAAGCTGTGGCTTCCTTTGCGGCTGCGATCGATTGTTGAGATTTTTCATAAGGTCGGCTATGCCAAGTTGTGCGTAAGGATCGTGGTTGCGCCAAATGACCAGTTGAGTTGTTAGTGGCAAGAGTAATCTATCCACTCGTCCTAGAGAAAATTTAAATAAAATCACATGCTTGGATATGTTTCAGAAACGATACTACCTTGAAGTTCTGTAAGAAATTGGTCTTGGTTCTGGCGAACAATCAAAACGAGCATTTTAAAATAAACTGATTTGTATGGCTGGAATTTAGGTGGACATGAGGTAAAGAGGTGGAGTTTCACGCCCGCTTGGTTGAGGGTTGTTCGGGCCACCTACGACAGGGAGTTAGACGACGAGCCACCCGAGTTTCGGGAGAAATAAATATACCTCCATCATTGCAAGCAACTGCGAACGCAGGTGGTCAGTAAAATGTGTGAACGGCATGGGATTGTACAAGGGTCTACCTTTCTGCCGTGGCGTTGAAAGTCGGCGTCGGTCAACCGCTCATTGTAGCGACAGAGGTCTTCCGACGCCTCTAAGAAATTTCGTAGTGAAGACAGACGGTAAGCAATATCGATTGCGAATTTCTGGGCAGACATGGGTGTAGGTAACTGGGCGTCCTTGGTCATGATGAGAAATGGATCCCCTTGGGAACAGAGAACAAATAATCAGATGCGACAGTGAAGACGTGAGCTTGATTAGGAGCGGAGACGAGAAAGAAGTTGGGGGGGGGGGGGGGGGTTATATGTGCTAATTGTGGCACTGCGCAAGATTGGAGGCGCGAAGAGTTGCATAAAAGCTGCGGTACATTCCGAGAAAGGGCCCCAACCCCCGATGGCAATCAATCTGTGCCCCTTCCTACATTGTATCAGGCTATCATAAATATGGCTTGTCCGAATAACAATCGACCACCAAAAATGTCCCCGCCCCGCCCCCCCATTCGGTCTGGGACAAATAATTTTCATGGGGCCTGGAATGATACTGTGGAACATGGCGCGGTGGCAATGAAATGATTCCGAGCGGGCGCTCTTTTCCCTTTTCTAGGCCGTGGGAAGGATATGTCCTTATCAAGTACGTAATCCGTAAACAAACGCGTCCTCGCCGCGGCCTTGGCCCTCGAACGTGTTCGACGCGAGGCCCATCAAAGCCATGCAGTCCTCCACCCACAGACGACACACAGAACGACAGAAACAACACCAGCTAAGAGACCAGATAAAGCACCTCCAAACACAGCTCGCCGACGTCCCAGACGACGACCCTCTCCAGTCTCCAAAGCGAAAGCAGCCAGACGCGACCCTCCTAGCGCCCGCGACACCCTCTCCGAGTGAGCCCGATGATTCCGAGTGAGGATGGCGATTAACCGACTCACGACCGCAGGGAAGAAAAGGAGGATCGAACAGACTGCCGCTCAGGGACGTAAACCACATGCCGCAGGCCGTTCGTCCACGTCGAAGCGTCCGCGGGCCCACGAAGGCGCGCGCTCGGTTGGCAAACCTGCTACAGTCCCTCACCACGCGAAACCAGCACCCTCTAATGTACTTAATAAACTTGCCGCCCTGCGTCATGGACCCACTAGTCGCTCCGAGCCAACCCGCGTGGCACGATCGTCAGACCTCGCTGAGAAACCCAAGCCAAAGGTACCCGAACCCTGCGCGCAGCCGCACGCATTGCAAGAACGTGGCTTCGAGGCTCCTGTCGCGTCGACGTCACTGGCGAGCGCACCACAAAGAGACGAAAACCTCGCGATAGTGCAAGACCTCCAGATGGGACCTGTGGATCACAAACTACTCCCTGATGACCCTCTGTTCGAGCGCCTGGAACCAAACTCTGGTATCCATCTCTTGTACGTCATTCTTCATTGATTCTCGAACCTGTTCATTTCTGTTACCATTTGATCCACGACGTTGACTAATAATAATAAATAAACAATATTGACATAATGATAGGTCTCGATCCCTCTCACACGAAGACCTCCAAGAGTATCTCCGCGGGCGTTACTACCTCTCCCCTTCCCGCCTTTACTCCTGCATACGACTTCTCCCAAACACATCTGGATATGACGTACCTGTGGAGGGTGATTGGGTAACCATCGCGGTTGTTGCAGAAAGAGGTCCTGTCAAACACACTCGGGCACCAGTGGATATCACTCCCGGAGATGATGGTCGTGCTTCGGATGATGAAACAGGCAGATCAAAGTTTGGTTACAATCCAAGCGCCCATAAAAAGTCCGACAAGAACGGTCAAAAGGGTCAAGTGAAGCCACACGGCAAAAAGTATGTGAACATGAAACTGATTGATTTTGGGGCCCGCTCTCGACCCTCTGCATCCGGAGGGAAATTCGCAATTAGGGGAGACGCATTCTTGACCTTGTTACTCTTCGAGTCCGATGGGTTCGACAAAGTCACCGGAGAGAATGGGAGCGTAAAAAAAATCTATCAGGGCGGGAGCAAAGGCGCGTTTGAGGCGATGTCCAAGCTCAAGGAGGGAGATGTCGTCGCTCTCCTGAACCCAAAGCTTTTAAAACCTCTCCAGGTTCGCGTGTTCTATTGCCTCGTTAAATTGTACAATATTCTTCCTTGCTTATCCCTCTTTAGCGCAATGACAAAGCACCGCACCCTGTGGATAATATCCTCGCAGTCACCCCGGAATCCGCAACCTCCATCGCGATCATTGGGCGCGCTCGCGACCTCGGCATGTGTAAAGTGACCAAGAAGGACGGTAAACCCTGCGGAAGTTGGACCGACAAAAGGGTGAGCGACGTCTGCGAGTGGCATTTGACGAACGCCGTCCAGCGACAGCGGGCGGGGAGAGCGGAATTTTCAATTGGGTTCGTTTGGGCACCTCACTCTTCTTCGATTTTCCCCAAGCGGTGAAGTAATGACCACGATTTTTTCGTTGACCAGGACATCGGGTATGACATCGACCTCTCTCCGCAAGCGTAAACCCGAATACGATCCCTCCCGTCAGTTGGGTCTCCAACCCGAGCCAGCGGCAGGTAACTCGGTGTACATTGTTTCGGGACACGTCGTTGGTGGATCTGCTGGGGATATGTTCACAGCCGAAAAGCTGGGCAGAGAGGCACAGGAAAGGGCAAAGCGGAGGCTCGGACAGGATGCTGATAAGGAGTTGAAGACGCTACTAGATAGGGACAAGGAAGGGATGAGGGCTGTCACAAAAGCTAGGGAGGTCGCGGCGAAGATGTTGAAGGCGTCCGATGGTGGGAGGCAGAAGGGGAAGAGGGTGGACAAGGGGAAGGGTAAAGCGGTGGAGGGGGACGACGAGAACGAGGAACCGACGTCGGCGAATGCCCCTGTGAAACCTGCGTACTCTGCGAACATCATCAAGCATCTGGGGTTCGATCCTGCCGCGAAAGTGGGGCGGAAGCGGGCGGAGGATCTTACCATCCAGAAAAAGGTGCGCTTATCGCAATTTGCGGGGATGTTTTTTCAATATATTTATTTCACTGGATAGCTAGAAGCCCTGGCGGCTATCCAAGGGTCGAGAAAGGACATTAATCTTGCACGAAGACCAGGTCCGAAGATACGTTCTGGCGTCTCTGTTCCTGCCTTCATGATCGAGGAAGATTCCAGCGCCGATGCTGAGGACCGCGAGTCTGACCTGGACGTCATATCGGGGGAAGATGAGATGGTCGATTTGGATGATAGTAGTAGTGACGTTTAAATGGCATTGATGATTGCAAGAGCATACCAGTCTGCCAGACGTTTGGACGATGCCTTTGGTTTTACATACTGGATTTTTTCTGACGGCCTCTCGCGGCCTCTTCCAATGGGAGTGTTTTATTTTGGGAAGACCGTCTTGGCGCTGCTTGCTTGCTGGCCCGTTCCGGCTCAGTGGCTGTGGTCCGACACGTGACGGGATTGACTCGGAGGTTCCCAAGTTTTGCAGTGTGCACTGAACGACTCGTTACCACTCGGACTATGGCGGCATGAAGAAGGTATGATACTTACTGTGCTTTCTTATCTCGACTGCCGGGTTTTGTAGTGACAGGCCATACCTTAACAACCCTACTATGAAAACAGTACCTACTAGTACTCGTACGATACCCCCAGTTTCTCTCAATCGACTTGGGACTTTATCCAGTCTTTAGAGCGTGAGTGTTACAATTACATACCCGCGGTGATCGTAATATTCGATCGATAATATGTATCGACTCTAACCCCTGATTTTTTTTTGTTAAAAAAAAAGTGGCCTACCTTGTGCTGACAGTGACTGCTCCAGATGCATCTCCAACTTTGGAGTTGTTAGGTGAAGAACGAACGCGCGCAAGTCAGGGATATAATCGCCCCAACAAGCCACTGTGCATTTGTTCACACTCCACGGTATGCTCGACGCGACTCGGATCCGAGGTCCAGTCTCTTTCCGGAATTACTCTTTCAAAATGTTATTGTTACACTCGTTCAACATTATCGCCCACGTTATGATATCTAACAAATTCATCCCCTTTCCTCCACAATCATCATCAAACCCATTTTCATTATCGGCGAATCTCCTGATAGTGATACTATCCGGCAAGAGAGAGCATCACTCGTCATCCATCCTCTACAACCAGCACTCAGTGACAAGGAACTCGAATGGAAGATAAAAAAATGAGACGCACGTCTTCTCGACTCTCGAAATCTCTTTCGGTGAGCAACCGCCCATCCAAGAGTTTACCCATGTGTGTCTGCACAAAGGACATTCCCTTCCTCCGAAGGCCAAGCAACACCTTCACAAAAGGCAATGGCGTGCTTTGGAACGTACGTTGAGTTTGTCCTCCAAGGACGCCACGACGATGTTCGGGTTTGATGAACCCGTCGTATTCAACTAACATGTCCTCTTCGTCCTGCAGATCTGCGGTGTATACGCAAAGGAACCGGCATAGCCGGATGTATGCCACATGGTCGCTCAGAAAGAGCTGTCCGGCATACATGTTGAGCTGGCTCATGAGCCCCTGAGGCGGAGTCCAGTCAAACGAGACCTCTGGGATGCTGTACAAGCTGAGATCGTCGCTCGGTTTCATGAACTTTGTCGTTCGTGGCGTGTACAAATGGAGGTGGACATTCTGGCTCTTTCTGATCGACGGCAATAATCGGTTGACTTCATATGGGCTTAGAACGACGAGAACGTGTCTGACAGCCGTCTTGCTGGAAACGATCCACTGGACTGGCCGTAGATAGTCATCCATCTTGGACGATGTGCCGCTTCGGAAGGGACGATTGTCCTACAGAAGTCCTCCGTAGCCAAGACCCAACGGCTCCAGACGAGCGGCTCGTTTGTAACCGCAGAAGTGTTGATGAGAGTAGTAAAGATTGGGTGAAAAACGGTGGACCGATTAGAGATGGCGCCGGTCTCGACGAAGCTACCGACATCCTTGGAGAGCGAGTGGTGCGCCGGCGACGCTTTGGGTGGTCGTTCCACTTCTCGCTCACGTTCGACTTCGTGTACGACCTCTCGTTCTTGTTCCTCATCCATCCCTCCAGCGCAAAGTGAAGTGATACCAAGACTGACGCAGCGTTCTCGGATCTCCGGTACCGTGAAAACGGTGGCGTTCGTGGAGCTTTGTGGTGCGTACAGTTCTACGAGCGATTTGACCTCGGGTTGAAGCCACTCCGTCGTTAATTGCTCCGGCGTAAACTCGTTAGCACAAAACTTGGACCATGCATCGTAACGGGCTTGATGGTTCATGCCTTGTTGTGCCCAATGAGGGGCCCGTTGTTGAATATCGTTACAGGTTTCCTGTATCACCCATCGTAATATATCGATGGTATGAACGTCGTCCTCCGAGTCTTTGATGGACAAAGCACGGATCTTTCGCTCGACTTCAAGAGGTGCGAAAAACATCACGGAATGGCCAGTGCCCAGTTTGCGCATGCGCATACAACCTTCAAACGTGGTTTGAGATCCACAAATCGAAACAGAGTTTCACGAACTTACCTTGAGCTAAACGATCTTTGGTGACCTTGGGACCCAGTGTGACGGCGGCGCGGAATCCACTCGGGAACTTGATGTCAGTACCACGTGTGTGAGCATCGTCGAGGTATACGACGCATTGATCTAACTGCTGCGCGAAAGGTGACGATATCAGAAGTTGTGTACTTCCGTCTCGTGTGCGCACTGTCAGCTCATCGTCCTCGTTGAAATAGATGGCGGCGAAAGCATCCTTTTTGATGTCTAGCCATACTTGAACAAATCCATCGTCTTGAAGATCGAGCATTTGGGCACCGACGTCCAATAGGACCCGGATCTCGGGCTTCTGGGCAACCAGGATCTCGAGGAACTCGCGTGTGTTTCGCCGCTCACTGTTCTCCTTGGTCATACACATATAGTATTTGTTCTCCGGCTGTAGAAGATATGATAGAACCTTCGCGTTGGTCCCTCGCTGATGATCTGGGTCGCGTTGAGTGATGTGTAGGGGTAACAGATATCGTCCGTCATTCGTGCCCGAGAACCCTAAAGCACAGTTGAGCCAATGATCGAAAGAACGCATCCTCACTCACCGGTCAGCAAACGTTCTTTCTTCTCTGCCAAATCCCAACTCGAACATGCTAATTTTGATGGAAACTCTTTTGCTTCCTTCGGGAACACAACTCTCGCGAGGAAAAAATCGACCGTGGCATGGTTCCGAGAAAACAGAGGGATGAGGAGGGTAGTCCATTGCTCCGACGACTTAAGGTTGATCCCAGTGTGATTTCGGAGCGAACTTGGCACGGAGGGGCAGTCTTGAACCCAGTGTTCGTAATCCAGCGACGGGTCGTCTTGCTTCAGCAAGATTTCAAATGAGACCTTGAGCTGTTCCTCGGTCAAGCCTCCGTAGTAGTACGATAGACATGTGAGCAGGATCGCCACATCCGGGTGCCCAAACTCAGCTTTTGGCGCCGGCACGTCTTTTGCGCGATATGGGACTGCAAGCATGGTACGCTTTGGAGCAAGACCGTAGTCTACACGCCACCGTTGATCCCTAAAGGCAAACAAGAGGATACCGGTAGCCAATATGCCACGGAGCAGCAGTATGCCACCCCAAAGAGTGGTCTGTCAGGAGTAGTCCTCCACGATCTTGCATGTCGACGGAGACACATCCTTGTCTGTGATGAAGGTGAAAATGGCGTCGCGGACCTGAGCATTCAGCTGTTGAAAATTGAAATTTGGAAGTAAACCATTGATCGCGTCTCGTGTTATCTGGGATATAAGAGCCTCGCCAGCGTCGGATTGTAGGATCCGAATGTGAGGGAATGAACCAGGTGGACCATCTTCATATTCGATACCCTCATTGAAATCAAATCGGAGAGACAGTGCATGCTTCTTCACGACAGCAAGAACCTGTTGAGTCGTCGTCCATCGCTCGGGGAATCCTTCCATATGTTGCTGTAAACCAATTGTGTATACCAGCTGGTAGCGAGCATGAAGGATCTCGTCACTTTCATCCAGGATATCGCGTGCATGCAGATGCAACCACTTCTGGAGTTCCAACAGCAGGGGGGCGACATTGGCGTCTTTGGCAAGCTGCTTTTCTACGCTCACCAACTTGAGCGACAACACGTGATCTGGCTGGATGACCAGAACGCCACGTTCGCGCATACATTCCACCATGAGCGCATGTAACGAAGCAACCCGTTCGGAGTCGAGCGGGAGCGACCGCGAGAATGGAAGGTAGTAGATTCGCCGATTAGTAAGCCCACCGAGGCGGTCGACGAGAAGTTGGAACATCTGAGACTGGGCTGTTAACGCTTTGGGGACGATAACCCGGGACAATTGATCGCCATCAGCAAGTTTCGCAACGGAAATAGGAACGATGACAGATGATTTGCCTTCGCCCATGTTAAGCTGCATTGCAGTGTTTGCGCCTGAATGTGGTGATACCATCTCGTTGGAAACATGGACCTGAACGCGACGAATGAGGAAGTTGCCTTGTAGCTGACCATGACGAAGTCGTCAGCAGACAAACACGCTGGGGACATGGAAAACATACCTGGATCAGTATCCAGTCGGGCAGGGCTTCGGGATCCCACCCATCACACCCCCCGTTGTCAAACTCCTTGTAGAGCTCTTCGTGGAGACCATCTAGGGCAAAACGGAGGGCCCTTCGCGCACGTTGTACCTCCACCATGAGGAGCGCAAGCCTCACGAGGCACCTCCTCCAAGCCTTCGTAAGCTTGATGGGGGATGTAGAAGCGATGCATCGAAAAAGCGCCTCAGCTGTGATACGAGGCCATTGACCGGACTGCTCGAAGGCTTGATCGATTTTACTGCTCGGACCGAGCTGCTCCTTGAGGCGGCTTAAACCCTCCAAATAGCCGGTTCTAGACAATGCGTAATAGTCGACAAGGGCGTTGATGGCCTCATCTGAAGGTTCCTCCGTCAGAACATGGGATGTCGGGGACACTGCTTTATTACAAAAGTGTGCCGCGCTGGAATTCAGGTCGGATGCATATTGACATTGGAAGACATCCGTCGGATTCCCCTGGATGGTAGAAACCAGTTGGTGTAGCTCACGAGCACCCGAAAGAGACGAGGTACTTTCACCCGCGACAACAAAGCGAGGGAGTTGCTTGCGTGCTGGCAGCAACGGTACAGATCGCGTAAAGATGAGTTGGTCCAGGGTGATTGACCATGATGTCCGAAACAGCATGTTGAGACTTTGGGCAGGGTCAAACTTGTAGCTAGGAGATGAGACAGGTGAAGTGTGAGGGAGGTCGTGAAGGATCGTTTCAACACGGTCGAGGTGTTCCTGGAACAAGATGTTTCGAATACAGCTCTGGAAAAGTGCTCGAATGCTCGACTTCAAGCTCTCTACATTGTACGCATTGGCGTTCAGCGAAAGCGACGGAGTGTTCCGGAGTGGCCACGCGGCAAGCACTCGGGCAACTACAACATTCGTATCCCTATTCAGCCGAGTGTTGTAGAGCTTGCGTCGATACTTCTCTTGAGCGTCGTACGTTCTATCGCTTGGTCTACCAGGGATGGTGCTCTCGGGACTGAGATAAAAAGCGCGTGCTGAAGTCGAAACGTAACGTGATACGGTCTCCTGAGTGGGTTGATATCCATCCGAGAGGTTGTAATCCGAGTGAGCTGGTGGATGCTCTGAGCGAAACGGTGGATGGAGTGCGAACGCCAGAAGTGTTGTGATAATGTTACAAAGCTCCGGTGAACCATACGCCATGGCGGAAAGCGAGAATAATAGCTTGAAACGGTCGCGGGCTTTCCGGCTACCTCGAAGGAGGTTGTATGCCTTGATCCATATCGTCGAAATGCGAGGCTTCAACCATGAGCTGTGGTACGTGAGCGACAAAGAAATATTGCTGTTCATTGTGCCTTCCACAAGGCCCATTATGTCCGTCACGGCGATCGCTGTCGCATCTAGAGACCAGCCAAAGACAGTAGCGGCTACCAAATAAGTCCTGTGCTCGGGTGAGTTGGTTTCTAAGACATCCCGGACAAGGTACATGACATCAGAGTCTGCGCTCGAGAGTTGTTCGGAAGTCTCGGACGGCAGGAGATATGTAGCTCGATGTAAGCTGCGGGCGAGCAGGTGGTTGTCGTGCGGCGGAAACTTGAGAGGAGCTGTCTCCCAACCCTCGCGGAAGAGCTGCAATCTTTCAAAGTGGTCCTTGATGGCCTTGGCGGCGAGGTACAGCTGTTGATTCTGAGAAAGGACAGGGAGGTTTAGCCAATGAACGATTTGCATGCTCTTGTAACGCGAATGCAACGAACGCGCAGGACACAAGGACGCGATCGAGTGCAGGAGCTCCGCGTCGCGGGAATCAAACTTCATGATCGACCAGCAGCTCGCTGACCGGAGTAAGCCTAACGCCTCCTCCGTACCCGACCTGCCTGTTAGTGGATCAACGTTGCATCCGCTACTGGTCAAGGCATGCAGGTAAGCACGGTATAGCTTGTTCGTCAAACTGACAGTTCCTGTCAAGCAGCCCAAATCGGTATCGATCCTATAGGTCTGGTACGTGACCCGCTGAAGGGCAGGACCACGGGTATCGATCTCGACACGAACGTGATGATCATCCATCTTGAACGAAATCGCGCCCTCGGGGATGAGGACACACCGTGGGACAAGTTCGTCGGCGTCGACGTTCTCTCTGAGCTTTGGCCGAAGTACGAGCCGATTGACCAAACCAAACAGAGTCCCAATAGATTGGTTCTCGTCATAAACCATGCCCCGGATGTTGTGAGATTGGAGGTCCCCATCCTCATCGACGTAAAAGGACAGGCCGTAGCGGGGTAGAGTGACGGACAGTTGTAGTGATGACGAAGGTTGGTCAGAGTCGTTCGGGGTCACGGTGACAAGGAGATTATGTGCGGAGTCAAGTGGCTTCAAGAGACCCGATACCATGACCCAAGACCGACTTCGAACGTCTACGAGGAGCTCGCGGCCTTTGTACATGCGATATTTTCCAGGTGTACAATCAATGTTCCAATTCTCTGATGAAGCCTCCCAGAGCTTGTCGAAAGGGCGGATCTCCATGACGGACGTGGAAAGATTCAGCCAATGAACGTGTCCCTTGATCAACACTGCTGGAAGGTCGTTCTCCAGTTTTTCTCGAGGGATGAGCTCGATGATGTCCGAACCACCCGTGGCTATTCGTTTCGCTCGTATCACGAGATCTTTGTCTTTGAGAGCAAAGGACACCTGAGATGACGTCTGAGTTATCAAATAAATTTTACTCCTCGAGCGCGCTTACCTGGTGATCAGAAATCGTACCCCGTGTCGAGTGATCCATTCCCGGAAGGTCACCTGGTATGACATCGAGTACCTGCTGCAGAGATAGTCAGCAACTTGTGTCACGTTGAACATGGCGAGACGTACCTGGCCAAAAATGAGGTTGTACAGGGGGTGCCGAACGATTGCGCTTGGTAATCTACCAAGTGGTTTTCCGTCCACCAAAAGTGTCCCGTCGAGCAAGTTGAAGTGCACGACTTGCGAACATTGACTTGTCGTCGACGCGGTTGTGCACGAGAACCAACGTGAGTCTGGACTCGGTAATTTGGCCCACTTTGAACCACGACGGTAGTCGGGCCAAACCCTACGAACGGCAAGGTTGATCCCTCGATCGCTGGCGTCGGCTTGGATAACGCGACTTAGGGAACTCTCGAGAGCCATGGAGAGACGGCGATCCCGGTCCAGGAGTAACTGCGAATGTGTAGAAAGAGAGGTGACTCTGTTTGGTGTGTTGTCGTGCAAAACTATCGCACAAGAAATGAACACCTCGACATCTTCTGCAGAACAAAGGAGCTGCTTGATCATGTTGGGTTCGGCATTGAATGTGCTTCGACAGACGGCAGCAGTGTCCCGCAAGAGCCCACGAAGTTCTTCATCTCCTGGCATTCTTGTGAGCTTGTCCAATAGCTCCTGGACCCAGGTGTACACCTTCCTGCGTACAGAACGAAGGAGCACGAGAGCACGCTGCGAGACGCCTCCGTCAGGTTTAGCCGCGAGTAGACGACTGAGTAAGAAAGAAATGGTATCCATGGTCACCCCCTCCAACCAGTTTCCCTCGATGTCAACGACCAGGGTTTCGAGCTCGTTTGTGAGCGCGTAGCCGAAGGAGGCTTTGCAGAGTTCTGCATGCCACATCAGTTTTCCTGTTTTGGAGAGCAATCCGACTTGCATGGTTGCCTGAGCCAATAACAAATGAACTTCTGTGCAACGGAAGCTTAACGATCGGTCTCGAAGCTCTCGCAGGACGTTGAGCCATTGGAGTGCGCCACCGCTACGCAAGTGTCCAAATGCTATAAACTCATGGATGGACAGATCGTTGTGGCAATCTGACTGATCTGCCAAGACTTCGTTCGACGTATGGACGGTGGTGTCGACATATAGCTGAAGATTGTGGTATGGACCCGCTTGGATCTTGTACGTGCAATATCGCTCAACTTTAATGTCACCGAGAGCACTTGCGACAGGGATATTCGCCTGGTGATCAAAAGCATAAAAACGGAGGCCGTTTTGGACGTAGACCTGTTCCTCCCTGGCTGGGATGGACAATTTTTTGTGGTTAATTGGTCTCGTACTCGAAGCGAGGGTGATGCGCGACCTTGGATGCTCGATAAAGTAGCTCTGTAGTCCAGGATAGTTGCGGAGGAGGTATGGTCTCTTTCCTCGGGACGATTGGGAACAAATATCGACAAGGAAGTGGAAAGTCGTCGCACGCCACATGTTGAAGGCTAGTGGACATGCGAGTTCGAATACGACGACAGCCTCACGAAGTTCGTCATTGGGCAGAGGCAATTCATAGACATCCATTTCCATCCCGTTGACTCGAGCCTCGAGTTGGCACTTGCGGCAGTCCCCTGCATGGTATTTGGTACCGTCCTGCCGAGTGACACGGGCGTGGTGGATCCCATCAATCTCGAGCTTGAGCGTTGCGTGCCGACGATTGGCTTTCTCGAGCTCAGCAACCTTTTTCTTGATCTCGCGCTCTGCATCTTGTTCAATCCGATTTTTGAGACTCTGGAGGAATGGTGAATGATCGTAATAGCGAACGGCGAACGTCTCTTCCGAGACCTCCGGAGAAAATACCGAGCATCCAGGATGGGATTGAGAGTGGCGACGATGCAGGTATTGGTGGACATGTCGAAGACGACGGAGGTTACTAGCCTTGCAAAGCAGCAACTCCTTCAGAAGACTGACAGGGATCTCCGGAGAAAACTCGGTTAGCATGGGAATGCTCTGAGTGGCTATCTTGTCCAGCGCAACCCAAAGCTCGAGCGTCGTCAGGAGCATGATGGACAGTTGCTCTGGGTTGTTCGCGTACGTATTCAATGCGCATGAGGAATAATTTTGTGCCAAGGTCTCGAGCTTAACGCAAGCTTGATCTGCATCTGGGACGCCACCAACCCAGGCATCAATACCCCGTTCGACCGCCTGCTCGACGTCATAGAGGGTGACATGAGGTTCTGCACGGAATGCATCTGCAAAGAAATCGGATGACAAGAAGTCGTCAAGACTGCCTCGGCAACGATGCTCGGGGCGGAAGGGGATAGGAGGAACATGTTCATGATCCAGAAGACGATTGCCAAGGAACTCCTGACTGCATAGGAGCGACAGCTGCGCATCACGAACCAGGTCAAGCTGGGAGAATGCATGGGGTGGGCACTCGCGTTGGGCAGCCTGTACCTGTTCCCACCTATCATCAAGTGCTGCTCTGATGTGGCTGCACGCCTCCAACGCAGCCTCGGAAAGCCATTCAAGCGCGAAAGCGCCGAACTTTCTCAAGCGTCGATTGATCTTGGCTGAAATGGCATGAAGCAGATCGTTTGACACGTCTGCCTGTATTGCTTCTTCTGCGAGGCTAGCGAAAAAGGAGATCATGAATGCCTTGTAGGAATCGCGTCCGTCAGGAGACGGCTCGAGGGTAGTCTGCAACACAACCCGGATGAGGAGCCACAGCGAGGAGCACCGCCAAGGTATCGGCGAGTTGCTCGACACGACAACGTCGTCGCCGATACGTTTGGTGATGCGAACGACACCGGCAGCTGGGCGACCGACCCCCCGCAAGATGCCAGTAAGCAGTTCAGTGATGTACCGCGGGTCGGTGGTGTCCCGGCGTTCGATGGCGGAACGTTCCGCCAAGAGACTCCCCGTAGAATCATCAAGCACATCCTCGTTCATGCGAACAAGAAAATTGGCGAGTTCCGATTGGAAGACTGCATCATTAAAGACGTCGTTGGGAATCTCGACGGCCGGTCCAGGATACGAACATATGAGCTTTCCCCGCGTCGTAATCACAAAGTTGGCCTGCGGGGATACCTCAAAGGCTGAATACAAGGTCCAGTCTTGCTCCTTCTTAAACACGACCGCGGCATTTTGAGCGCGAATGAGGAACGCGCGGACATCGGTGTATGCGTGTTGTTTTCGAATCGTCAAGCGCGAGATTCGGAACTGAAAACGCATACCTCCAGGTTGCATCTTGCCGAGCTGAGTGGCGACGTGATTCTGATCCAGCCTTTCAGACTGGACAGTAACCCCGAGGTTTTCCGCCATCTTCGTGATGGCGAGCCACTCGGACTGCATGGTGCCGCTGACGACGTTGGTAAAGGCGCGTGCAGCAGCGACAACGGCTCCGACGAGCGCCTGCTCTCCAGAGATAAAGTGATCGTCCTCCCCGGGGAGTCGGAGGGGACAAAAGACGTGTGTGATAACATATTCGAGAGCCTCAGGCTGATCCGTATTCATGGGGGGGAAAAAAATGTTTTCGACAATGAATCCCGGGGCTCCAAATGGACTTGTAGTCGTCAGTGGGCGTTTCAAAGAAACGAGGCTACGCGGAACGCGTTCACCAATTAGGGTCTAATATAGTTCGGACGCAATCGATTTACGCGTGTCAACGCGAGGGGGTCATCATGCTGAACAGGCCCACCATCCAAACTCCAGACTGCTCCAGACCTCTTTTTGTATCATCTTCATGAATTGGGAGCGTGGTCGCCGTGGTGACAGTATGATTGTAGTGGGTGCCTAATCTCCCGTAGGCAGACCAAAGAGTTCAAAGAACATCATCACTGCGTGGCGTGGATGGTATGAGGCGAGAGTCGCAGAGACAAAGAAAAGCAGAAGAAAAAAAATCCACAATACAAAAATAGATACAGCCCAGCGCAAGTGGTTACAATCTACTCCAAAGAAAAAAAAGAAAAAATGCGGATATCATCATCATCATCATCATCATCAAAAAAAAAAAGGTGGCAACGAAAAACAAACAGAACCGCCCGTAGGTACGCAAGAAACGAAAGCGACCCTCGACCTTACATCCTATACACCTGATGCAACACCTCCCCTTCCAACCCCCTTATCCGTAAACACTTTTGAAACAACTTCTTGTCAATCGTAAATTGCACCCGACTCGCCAGGTGTTGTCCCGCAACCAGATCCTTGATCACCCCCGCAATCAACCGTTGCTTGTGCACGTTGATCAGCGGTTCGAGTTGTATCGACGGTGGGAGCGACGGGAGAGAATCAAACACTTCGGGATGGCAAGGCGAATCAAAGCTGACGCCTTGTGCATCGATGGAAACAGGCTCGTTGGGTGCCGTCGGATCGATGAGGTCAGGGAGTTTGCTATATCGATAAAGCTGAGCGAGGTAGATACCTAGAGAACCCAACCGTCGTCAGCTTTCCCAAACAAAAAAAAAAAACGGACGCGATAACCCACCAATAAAAGGCACACAAGCAGACGGCGTGCTCCCTTCAGTGGACCTGCTCCACGATTGCGAGTCCGAGGTACTACTACTCATGATCGTCGACGCGTGCGAACGCACATCGATCGGCTTCGCATCCACCATGGCCGAGATTGCTTCATGCATCGCCTTGAAATCGTCTTCCGCATTCACAAACTGCGACAACTTTTGAAAGATCTGCATCTCCCATGGGCCCACACGACTCCAATGTCGATGCATAGCCTTGTTGACCCACTCGTTCCGCAATCCCGCAAGAACCGCAGCCAACGTGTGAAAGTTGCTATGGCTGTACGATTTCTGTAGACCCCCAGGTGAGCACAACGTCTCCCCGACCAAACCTCACACACACGTACGAACGCAATCCGGATAAACTTGGCAACAAGCGTATGTCGATCGCTAGGCGGCGTCAACACGATCTCCGAAACGACGAAATTGGCCATCAAGTTGAAACGACCCCGAACAGCAGCCAACGCGCTCGCCTTTTGACCGTTTCGCGATTCCGTTTTCCACTGCGCTCGCTCTTTGAGATATTGTGCCCAGTCGAGCACGTTGACCTCTTGACACGACATCCAATCATCCATGATGAGTTCCTCGGGCTTGATCCCCATGAATAACTCTCGATCAATCATGGAGAAATGCTGTGCCAATACGTCCACTCTGACGTTCAACACCCAAGATCGATGCGATTTACGACCCGTCGGCGACAGGATCTTCGTAGGCGACGTGAGCGCGGCAGGGACAGGGATCAGCGCCGGAGACGTCCCCCCCATCGGTGAACCATGCGACGTCGGCGGCCGAGAAGCCAACCGACTCTGCAAAATCTCCATCGGAACCGCGTCTTCCGGTGCAGGCTTCGCGTCCGCCCCTCTCATCGGTGAACAACGCCCCGATGACGCCACAGCATCAACCGGCGTCAAAGGGAATCCAAACGACGACCCAGAAGCAGGCGCAGAGCTGAAATAATCCTCCGAATCCGAGGCCACCGAGACCTTAATCCGGGATGGCGTCGCAGGCAACGAGTCTCGGCTCATCAACGAGCTTCGCCTCACCGACCCCGTCTCATGCTGATCAATGTCATACACGTCTTCTTCGTCTTCCCCGTCAAAGAACCGCGGACGTTCGTCGCCAAAGTCGCCCGCTGCCATGCGCTCCTGAATAGTCCGCACCCATCCATCGACTTTGAGCGCCTTTTCCTTTCGTCTCTGAGGATTGATCTGACCCTCGAGACGTTTCAACGCATCGTCCACACCCCCATCTTCACCATCGTTGCTCAGCGAATCGACGATCGCGTTCACCTGCCACTGCTGAATACCATTCCCAAGACCCCCACCTCCAAGCGACACCGCCGAGTTCTCGGATGCGACCGAATCCCGCGACCGAACCCCCATCGATGACACACTCTCGCCCGACCTCCGTATAAATTCGAAATCCCGACGTAAAGGAAGCTTCCGCGGCACCTTCCTCAACCCAGATAGCGGAGGCACGTTCGCATTCTCCCCGTGCAATTCCGAAGACGTATCAGACAAATCCAGTTCGTCAATCGACACCATGTCAAACCGCCACGGCGGTTGTGCCTGCACCTGCGCCACCAATGGGTTGAGCCTCGACCGCGAAGATAAGATCGAGCCAAACGATTCCGTAGAGTGCGTCCGCGTAGACAACGTTGCCCTCGAGACCGCGGACAAGGCGGACTTGTACGACACCCGTCTATGACTCATCGCCGCTGTTTCAGTGTGTTCTTCTTCCTCTTCGGTCACCTCGGACACGGACCGCAAGTGATGGGAAGAGGAACTCATACTCGGGACCTTGCCTTCTGCCGTTTGCGACACGACACCCATCATCGGTTTCGTCTCAGATTCGGCATTGACAACAAGCGACGTCACAGGAGACGGCGGTTCAATCATCTTCAAATATTGCTCCACGCCCCCACGCACGCCCAATAAATCCCCACTCGCGCTCAGCTCGAGGTCAAACGCCGACACGTTTGCAGGGATGGCGATCCCCGTATCCACCGTTTGTCTCGAGTTCAACACACGTCTCCACCGTCCCAGACGTCCGATCGTCTTGACGAACACGCGAGAGAGCGCACGCTGCGGGAAGGTCATAGGCGGTGGAGATTGAGCCAAAATAGGTGCTGCGCCAGGGGCAACTGAGATACTAGCTCGGCTCTGTTGGAGAATGTTCCGTTGGAGGGGCTGTTGGAGAATGGCAGTCGATGCCGAAGCAATCGCACTCGCCCTGGGAGGCGACGCCACACCACCGGAAGACCCAAACGCAAACGCGTTCCCTGATTCCCCACCACTCCCAAGGAACACCGATACACGCTCGTCTGGCACGAAATCAAGGTCCACGTCCGAGTCGTCTTGGTCTTTGGAAATCGCCTCTGCGAATTTTTCTCCGAGGACGTGCGTCGGTCGCGGCTTGGCCGAGATGCTCTGGCGCGCAGAGGACGTGCCATAACGACGGCGGGTATGCGCCTCCTTACAGTCCTTGACGACTTTGATCAACTTGCGCACGATGCTCTGCGACCTCGCTGATTTAGCATCGATCACAAATGCAAGGGATCGTTCCCTAGAGGGCCAAACTCACCAACCCATCCTGGTGTCGCTTCAACACCGGATCCTTGACCAGCGTGTTCAACCAACTCGCCAACAGCAACCTCAACTCCCGATTGGGCAAGAAATCCATCACAAAGAACGTCAACAACCAATACCTAATCGCGACAAACGTCCGAACCCTCACGATCTTCCTCGCCAAATCATCCTGCTCCGTCGCATGTCCACTCAAACTCCAATGGAATCGACAAATGAGTAAATGACACAGGTCGACAGCAGAGATGTAGGTGCGGTAGGTGAGGAAGAAGTTGAGAAGTTCGTCATAATTGAAATCGGAGGTCAATTGAGCGATCCAACGTTCGATGGTGGCAGCTAGGAGAACGCGACGGCTGTTCGTGTTGGCATTCGGGTCGTCTGTTGAGATACGCAGGCTAGGGATGTCGACGGAGGGTTTGCCACGGCGAGAACTAGTAGGGGAGGATACACCAGTGCGACTGCCTTGACAAAGGGAGACTTCATCCGTGTCTCCGTCAGAAATCAGATGCACCTCTCCCCAGATGACGAACCGAGGGTCGTCGCGTGGAGCCGCACTGTCATCTGCACGCAGTGACATCTTGATCGTCGTCTCTCCCGCAGAATCAGGGAACAAACGGTCCAAAAGGGGAAGACCACGGTAGGTTTGCAGTACATCGAAAACCTCGGGTGAGTACCGCGAATGAATGCTCGTTTCCGGGAGTGGCGCAAGTGCAGGATCAGGGGGTGGGATATCAGAGTCATCACCAAAGGGAGAGACAGCAAGACGAGGCGGCGGTGATGGTGAGTCTGCATGTTTGAACTCGGGTGTGAAATTATCGTCCCGATGAGATGATGGACCGCTCCCAACGTGTCGCATCATGTCGTCAGCACGCGCAGTAAGGCCAGACTCGAAAGACTGCATTTCGCGGAGAGCACGAGGCAGGGGAAGGAACACCGAGTCGTCGGGTGGAGTGGGTGAGTCGAAAGTGACCCCTAGACCAAAGGGATATGTGATACAACTACCTCCAGAGAATCCAGATACAGAAGGCGAAGAGGGAACGGAACCACTAGGCCACTGCATCGTTTCACCAAAGATGTCACCGGGGGGCTTAGGTTGTTCCGCGGGGGGGACCTCCGAGGAGAGCGAACGGGGCATGTCAGCACCCGTTACGCTATGCGAATGGGTACGGCCCGTAGGTGTAGGCTGCCTCGAGGGGCACTCAGAAGAAGACGTACCAATCGCAACCCCAAACATGTCCGGGATAGACTTTGTACGCCTGAGGAATTTCCGCGCCGTACCCGCGTCCTGAGTGGGCGTCAACTTGGGAGCCGCTGCAGGCTTGACCTTGTTCTGCGTGAGGATGTTATGCACGCTCATACGCGATCTATTCCTAAATGAACGCCCGTGTGTCTGGGACATGTCAATGGAGGTCGACACTTTTTGAGCTTTCGACTCTGCTTCTGCAGCTGGTGCGACTGCATCACGGTGTCTGGTTCAGTTGTCACGGATCAGTTCATTCGAAGCACAAGGATACGAATTCATCACTGACCCGACGCGAAACATTTGTTTTCCGTGCTGGTTGACGAACGCAGTGATCGCATAAGGAGAACGGACGTCTTTACCGACACCCAGGTGCTGATCATAACGTCTTTTGAGCTCCCTGGCAGCAGGCCCCGACGAGGTTTCGACAAAACTTCCGTCGGCTGAAAGATGACCCCAAGATTGGTTTAGCATTCATACCAGCGAAAGCGAGATAGAGAACCCAGAATATTAATTCATTGACAAGATCCGAACGTGACGAAAAAAGACAAGAAGACGTAGAATGGAGAGCTACGTACGCGCAATAGAAATGTCTGCCGAGGCCACTTCGGGTGGCAAGGAGCCCCAGTCGTCTTCGGACGTGACGATGGCATGGGAAAACACAACTGAGGATTGTGATTTGTTGAGGGAAGGAGTAGGTATGGGGAGGATGAGATGGGAGGGAGTGTCGGGGAGGAGAAGCGATGGAGGTCTGGATGCCGAAGAAGATGTTGATTGCGTTATTGTGTCTGATGGTTTCATTATTGTTTCGGTGGTAGGGTGGTCTACGGGTGATGATGGTGATGATGATGATGCTGTCGGTGGTAGTACAGTGGCGTCAGGGCCCAGAGAAAGGACTGGCGTAGTTGGAGAAGACTGGTCGTCGTGATCCGAGGACATCTCTGACATCATGATGTATGATGCGTTTGATGAAAGCGATATCATGCAAGTGAGGGGAAAAGGGGTCAAAGAACGGATGAAACGACGTGTCGAAAAATATGCTTCACCCCTGGAACGAAGAACAAGAACTGAGACTGTGAAATCGAATGTAGGGGTTCGTAAAATGCCTGGCGAAGGCGTCGGTGTCGGAGAAGCTGCGTGAATCAGCTACAGATTTGAATGGTGAGAAAAAAAATCGTCGCTGTCGTTGTCGTCGTTGTCGGTGGCGGCGTTGGATGGACGTCGACGTCGGACGCGAAATGAGCTCAGAGTGCAGGGAAACAAAAGAAGAGGATCCAGTCACCTGACATGCACATCTCACGTGATCCCTCACGTATAATGGTAACCGAGTTGCCAGCAGATATGGACCGACTCAAAAGAACATGTCCATCGTCACGATACGCGTGCGTCCCCTTCAACGCACCAACCGCGACGAAAAAAAAACTGACCACTCAGCAGAACGTCGAGTTTCTCAACAACCCCGCCCGTTTCCTCGATCCATACAAATTCCGCGTCACGTTCGAGTGCATCGCACCGCTCAAGGACGGTAAAAACGCCTCCCTTCATACCACGACATACTCGCCAACTGACAACCACAACCAGACCTCGAATGGAGACTCATCTACGTCTCGTCGCCTGGTAACGAAGAGCTCGATCAAGAATTGGACGACTGTCTCGTAGGACCCGTCCCCGTCGGCGTCAACTCCTTTGACTTTGAAGGCGTCCCACCAGACCCCTCAAAAATACCTCTAGAGGATGTCCTCGGCGTCGCTGCACTCATACTCACTGGGTCGTACAAAGATCAGGAGTTCGTCCGCGTAGGGTATTATCAGAACACCGAGTATGACAACGAGGAGATGAAGGAGAGTCCGCCGCAGAAGATCATGTTTGAAAGGTTGGTCAGGGACATGAACACCAAGCCACGCGTGACGCGCTTTCAGATAAAATGGTCGCTCATATCCTTTGTTTCTCGTGCGAGCCTGCTGATGCCCCACTAGGGACGTGTCCCCATCCTCACAGGGCGTTGCCGCCGCTGGTGCAGCTGCGTCCGCTGCAGTACCCTCGGCAGACGACCTGGATGGTCCAGACGAAGACGCCGATATGCACCCACCCCCGAAATCAAACGGCATTCCATAACACATCTTCCATTGTTGTAGTCTTGCTTCATCCACTCACTTAATGATAACCCGCACACCACTGTCTCGTTTTATTACCCCTGACTCGGAAAAAGAATTCTCGGCATTTGGGTTACAGATAGTTGAGATATACTTCTAAGCCCATCATGCTTGACCTACGCAAGCGGTTTGCTCTTGTACAACAGCACATATGCCGACGAGTCTTCACCTCCACCATCGATCGTCGATAGCTTTTCCTTTGGGAATATAGACACCTTGTCGTCATCGAACTTGTACCAATCTTCGTCGTCCTCGTCAAACTGCTTCTCAGACGTCGACGCTGTCGCGACGGACGACTGGGGACCGTGGAACGCGCTCTTCTTCACGAATCCAATATAATGACCGGAATCAGCTTGCGCACCCTTGTGCGTCACGATGGCTGACCATCGACCAACCTCCGTCAGCACCAATCCATCTTGCGCTAAATGCAAACGGGACTCACCGACGAGCTCATACAACCCCGTCACACTACACCCGAAATCGGCCTTCGACTCCGGGTCAACAAGTGCCTCAAGCTCGGTCAGCTCCCTAGCACGATACACGCTCTCGTCTTCCAACTCGATAGCAGTCGAGGGGGCTGATGGGTCGTCGACGTTCATGCTAGATTCTGCTGCGGCAGGCGGAGGAGCGAGCGCACTCGTTTGTGGCGCATTCTTGGTCCGCTTTCGGACTTTCCTCCTCTCGAACCGTTCCTTTTCGATTTCTTTGAGGCGCCGAGAAACAGGAGTCAACTTGTCCTTTAGCTCCGGGGTGGTGATGTCTAACGCATCGAATTCAGTCGTAAATTTGACTTTACGCTGTGGACGGATAAGGGAGAGACGTTAGTAAAATTGGCGGTCTGATAGGACGCGCCGCTGACCATGATTTTCGCTTTCTTCCCAATGTCGCGACGCCATGCGAAACGAACCATGTGTACTGTGAGGTAACTCGGAAGCCGGGACAAGCGAGAGGTCTGGCTGTAAGTAGCTTCACGATTCAAAGAGGGGGAGTTCTTCGTGAGCTTGGAATTTAGAGACTGCGGTCGTGGATCAGGCTCAACGTAGTCCAACGACTGTCACTACGGGGAGAGAAACTCACGTCCATGATACCTGTGTGCATATAATTAGTCGAGTTGATGATGTTACACTCGATTTTGAGCACGCGTTCAATTGTGACAGTGGATGGTTCTTCGGGGGATTCATCACATTTGAGCCTGAAAATTTGCGATCGAGGTCAGTGTATGCGCAAGGTTGGGTGGTGAGCGGTGACCTACTCTCGACGCATCTCGCCCACCAAGAACTGATCGACAAATTTTTTACCCTCGACAGAAGCACCGGATGGATCGATTCCTGGAATGTCCTTGAGCGCATTGGTCATCTGAGTCCAGCATTCTTCCGCGTCTGACACGGAAATCAATTCGACGTAGGAACGAACAGCTCCGCGGAGACGTTACCTTGTTGGGCAAAGCCCATCGCGGGACCAGACTTTGACCTGTCAAACTCGTTGAATTGGGGGATAACGCGCCTGAGGACGGTCAAGAATGCGTTGGGGATGACGCTATCGGTGGTGCGGGTCATGTTCGAATATAGGTCGCGCAGAGCTCTTGGGAGGACATCCAGGGGAGATGATCTACAAAAGCAGACGTCAGATGGAGGACAAGAGAGTGATAGTTGTGAGACTTGCGTGCTCAAGGCAATCCGAAGTTCTGGTATTGCTCGCATGGCTTGCACGGTGGAATTCATGTAACATGTGTTGCCAAGGCTAGCACGGCGTTATTATTATTAGCAGGGAAGTTGAGATGATCCGTGCTTACTTTTTGAGTCCAACGGGCAGTGCGAGCTACAAACGGATCAGGAGATCGTCTGTGGAGGACAAGGGTGTGGATTACCGCTTCTGCCATCTCTGAATCATTCATATCTGGCGCATACATGGGGTGATTAGATGAACGTATATGGGGTGGGCATCTCCCGATCTCACCCTCGAGGAAGACGATGGGCTTATCCGGGGGCTTTGGCAGCTCACCCGCGGCACCGATTACGGTGAATGTTTGGCCCTTGATCAAGCGCGGGTGAGCAACCGAGTGAGATGAAGACGCGTGAGAGCATATGCGTGGTGCGAGCACCCACCACTTTTGGTGCGACTTTTTTCCAGTCTGTATCATCCTGGATGCAGACAAGCGTCGCGTCAGACCGTTGGACGAGAGGGGGGGAGAGAGAGGGAGAGAGACCTTGAGCATGCCGCCTTTGATCATGACCTTCATTCTGTCGGTGGGCACACCTGTGAGTTGGTAGACGGCATCCTTGAATGCTGCGGGGTGCATATCAGGGTCGAGCTGGACGTCGTAGGTCTTTCCTGCATGCTTTATGTGCACTACGAACGGGGCCATGGCTGCGGTGGACGACGACGAGTGACGCGTCGCGGATGGGAATGGATTATATAAGGCAAACGAGTGTGACGTCACGTCGAGTTTTGACCACGAGTTTGTCGCTGCGCAAGTTTGGCAGTAAACGTTTAAACGACGACGATGACGATCTAGTAAGTCTCGTCGACACGACCGCGCCTCGTCTGACTCACCCCACCCCCCCGCCCTCGACAGCTACTCCCTCACGTTCCTGCTCCTCGCAGCAGAGGTGCGTCCGCCCTGAAAATCCGCACCGCGAGCTCACATCCCTCTCCAGATGGTCACATTCTGCGTCCTCGTCTTCCCGCTGCCATACGCCGTTCGCAAAGGTTTGTTCCGCTTCCTCTCCGAGAGCCCCATCATCGCAAAAGTCGCTTATGGTCTCAAGATATCATTCATGTACCCCTCGTTCTCTGTTGCCCGTCGCTCGCTCATTCTGCCTTTCACTCAGCTTCGTCGGCATTCTCTTCGCGGATGCCCTCCAGCGCATGTTCCGCGTCACCGCCGAATTGGACTTGGCCCGCGCAGATCACACAGTCCACGACGCTCGCACCGAATCCACCATCGCCGCGCGCAAGTTCTAGTGAGTCATCGCCCCGCCCAGTTGACGCGCTTCCTCACATCTCTCACAGTGCCCAGCGGAACATGTATCTCACCGGATTCTGTTTGTTCCTCTCCCTCGTCTTGACACGCACCTTCGCTATCGCGCTCGACCTCATCCAGACGCAGGAAGACTACGCCAAGTTGAAAAAGGCGGCAAGTGTTTTCGTCCATTTTCTTCGTGAGCCCGTTTGAGAATACGGACCACTAGACCGCAAACACCTCCAAGAACAACGTTGCGTCCGGTGACCAAGCGAAGCAGATCGAGGATCTCAAGAAGAGATTGGCAGACAGCGAGGCCAAGAACCGCGACCTCGGTTCGTGTATCTCCTCTCCCACTCGCATAGTTCCCTTATCCAGTGGATATCGTCACAGAGATCGTGAAGAAGCAAGCCGCGCAAAACGCAGAAGAATATGGTCGTCTCGCCACAAGGTACAACGAAGCGACCGGCCAGACGTCGAACAAAAAGTCCGACTAGGTCATGTCTTGGCAAAAGGGTCTTTTCGATCCTTGAAACTTTGGTTGTACATACTCTGTCCCATGTCGCGTGTTCTCCATGTAATCCATGCCATCGAGTCATGTATTTATTCCAAATGATCATGGTGTTCCTTGCTTCCTGCATGAGCCCTGGGTGATACTGACTTGCCTTTTTCATGCAGCTGACTGTGCTATTATAAAAACGTCCACCTTGCACTTGGACTGCAATGCCGTGGTTCCCTCGCAAAGACAAACCAGACGATACAAGTACTTTGACACCGCCCAAATCATCCCACTCGCACACTACCCCGACCTCGCTATGGACCCGCATACAAACGCTGGCAACGGACCATGTCCTCGCGTTCACGCTCGGGGCTGCATCAGGCACTGGAGCCATTCTCGCATGGCGTCGCTGGGGAATGAGACTTCGAACCGCCGAGTGGGTCACCCCCAACCAATTCGCACGACGACGATGGGTACGCGGCGTAGTCACTAGGCAAGTCCACCATCACGGACTGTTCAAACGCTACTCCTGAGCTGAGTCGTTAATCATTGGCACAGCGTCGGGGATGCGGACGACTTTCGGCTGTTTCACACACCAGGGTTCGGTTGGCGATGGCCGCTCAAGATCAGGCGCGTGCCGACGAGGCGGAAAGGTGGGGTACTAGGATGTCATTATGGATGGGTGGTATGAACGATGCGGTGTTTTGTGTGGTAGATCTGAAAGACCAGACGATACATGTTCGGATCGCTGGGGTGGACGCGCCAGAGGTACGCATCACGCATGCTACGCGCACCGCATCAGAGGCGTTGCTCATGATGATACTATTCATAGGGTGCTCATTACGGTCGTCCTGGGCAACCTCACGCGGGAGAGAGCTTGGCATGGTTGAGGAAACGCATCCTGGGGGAAACCCTCTGCTGCCAATTCATCCGCAAAGATCAGTACGGTCGTGTCGTGAGTTGTTTACCTTGTCCAAGAATGCCTGTTTGCTCACACATCGTCCAACGACTGCACGGTTCCCGTATAGGTCGGAATCCCTCTTATTCCCCGTCCATTCCTGCCGTTGTTCCTTTCCAAGTACCTTGGCAGTTCGCTCGCCCTCGAGATGCTACGAGCCGGTACAGCCACCACCTATGGAGACAGTGGTGCAGAGTATGGTCCCTGGGGACGCGAAAAGTTCCTGCGCATCGAGGAAGAAGCAAGGTCAATTTCCGCGTTGTCTCCCCCTTTGCGAGCGTATACTGATTGCTGTGTCGTGTTTGTTATCTAGAGCGGCGAGAAGGGGGATGTGGAAAAATGGTGTCGGCATCGAAATGCCTGGCGAGTACAAGAAGCGGTACTCAGCCGCCCTCGGGGCGCCAGCAGACAAGTCGGATGTGAGTGGAGGCGATGACGAGGGAGATCAAAAGAGTAGGCTGTTATCGAGGCTGTCGGCAGTGTTGAAACGGGGTGAACGAGGCGTCTGACAGCTCATCTTGATGCTAGTCCAACCTGGGATAGTACTTTTTTTTTTTTTTTCGTCGCTGCGCGTGATCTCGCGGCTGCAGACTGGGCAGCCTGTCGTTCTCAACCAGTCGACTGCGGGTGGCTGCAAGTATGGCGCACTAGGCGAGATTATCTCCGTACCTGGCGCTAGTCAGCATCATATGATGCGGTTATGTATAGTGGACTAGTTTACTCGCGGTCCAGCTGGTGCTTAGCGTGGCTCCGCAGCAGCCTACGCCGCCGATCCGAGTATTTAACTCACCTACTGACCCGTCCCACTAACGCGCAGGCCTCTTTCTACTCGCTCCGAGCGGCCATGAAAATCACCAGCCTCGCAACCCTGACCGCCCTCAGCGTCGCCGTGCATCACGTCCACGCCGACGTTCTCACTCCCAGCGGTGTACCTGCGTGAGTACCGTGATACACCATCGGCGCACGCCACTCATGAGCATCCCCCCAATTTTTTTTTTTTTTTTTTTGGGCTGCGGGTTGCTTCCCCATAGTACGAGCGGTATCCCGTTCAGCACGCTCTCCTTTGACACGACCGCCGCTCCGTCCCTCCTCTCTGCCCTCTCATCGCTCATCTCCTCCGAATCTACCGCCGTCACGCCATACACGGAAGTGCCGCCTACCGCTTCTGTTTCTGGGAGCGTCATATCCTCGTACGCAACCGCGACGAATACCCCATCTTCGAGTCCGACGACGACGACGACGTTGCCCACCGTCTCGGCTGTCACGGCGTCCACCACACCAACGACGAGCTCGACGAGCGGAGCGCGCAGCTTACGAGATGTCCATCTCAGGTCTGGCGTGGTCGCGGGTGTCGTCCTCGGTGCTGTGGCCGCCCTGGTCTAAACCGTCGTTTCGTGGGTTTTGAACATGGGCGATGTCCGCATTCGTTTCCCTCCCCAAAAGATGCTATATTCACTTCATTTTTCATTTTTCCATCTCTCGTGCCCGCCATATATACATACGCGCGCGCGCACACACACACACATACTCACGGAGGACGGTGAGAGGACGAACGACGAACGTG
>JBBPMQ010000154.1:0-40749 GCA_038090375.1 Boletus rubroflammeus | reverse complement strand
ACAAAGGGGTCTCCAGTCGCCGAGGTCGCTCGAGGAGAGAGGGAGCATAGGTGAGGCAGGCGAGTGGCAGAGTTGTGGCGTGTGAAGACGCGGCGAACGAGCCTTCGCCGCTTCCGCATATGGATAGGCGCGACTCCGATTAGACGTTTGTCGTGATCAGTCTACAAGACGCGACTCACATTGCTGACAAATCATACCCGATAAGGAAACTACTCGACATGAAGAAAGTCTAGGGGGGAAACACAATGTCTGAAACTGCCACAGAACCCAGATATCCCATATGGGATCAGGGGAAAGTTGATGATG
This sequence comes from Boletus rubroflammeus, assembly GCA_038090375.1. Lineage (NCBI taxonomy): Eukaryota > Fungi > Basidiomycota > Agaricomycetes > Boletales > Boletaceae > Boletus > Boletus rubroflammeus. The sequence continues at coordinate 40,443 of JBBPMQ010000154.1, read as the reverse complement.
ACCCTAAACCGAACATCATTCCCTCCAAACATTGTCCGCGTGGTGCCGCGATGCTCCGCAATTATGTAATCTCTGTAAAGGAGGAATATATTCATAATAATGCAGAATCATGATGGATCTAAAGAGAAACAGGGATATATTATAGGGGGTCCTATAGTGTCATTGTGAGCATCTAGCCTAGGGGGGTTATCTATTGAATCGCTCCGCAATTCTATGTTTTTGAAATATCATAAATGTGTTTGTATAAGGTGTAGGATTCCGAAGTACAGAGGGTCTTGGAGGGGGAATTGTGAATATACATGGCATACACATATCCCAGACTGAAGGTATGGCTGAACGCTCCGAAATGGTCCGCACACATAGATTCTCTATCTTGTAGTGAGAGATATTGCTGATTTATTGTGACTAATCATTACCATAAAGGGCAATATACGCGGGACGTCACATGACCGCGGGAAAGTGTACTTTCAGATAAAAAAATAATCATGATGATTGGATCATGGGAAGGGTGTCCAAATCACAAAACAAAATCATGTGCCCAATGCACCATTGGTTTGGGGTGCCACCCAATGGGAGACTTGTGATTCTTGTGATGTCGTGTCTGCATTTCATTCTCGCTGGCCGGACCTTCTAGTCTGGTGACCATGCCACCTTCACACCACTCACGTGCTTGGCGTGTTTTCCCGTTAGCAGTAACTTGCTAGGGAAATTGTACTGACAGAGAGATACCAAGATGATGATAGATCACATCGGACCGGCTACGTTCATCGCTTCACACCCCATACCACCGCCTTAAATAGCAGACCCGCCCAACAGCGACGTCTCGGTGTCTCGAAAACACGAACACGCTCCCAGCTAAACCGGCCTTCGTTGCGAAAAAAAAATCCAACCCATGTCCGTCGTCGAACTCGAATTTGATCCTAAACAAATGCCTTTCCGAAGGCTTGGCTCTAGTGGTCTCCGAGTTCCGGTATTCTCTCTCGGTGGATGTACGTACGCCTGATGATGTTGGATGGGCAGACGAACTAGTAGCTTAACGCTCACGTTCCAATACAGGGCTCACGCTTGGAGGAACCGTTACCGGTGACCCAGTGAAGGTTCGTCCTCCTGGAGATTCAGTCCTTGTCCGCTGATGGGCAAGGTGTTGAGGATATTCAAATTCTATTCAGGACATTATCAAAGTCGCCTTTGAGAATGGTATCAACATGTTTGATACGGCCGAGGCATACGCCAAGGGAAAATCTGAAGAGGAAATGTGAGCCAGAGCTCTTTGTGCATTTTTCGTCGCGTAGGGGTGTCTGAACGATGATTAGGGGACGTGTTATCAAGGAACTCGGTCTTCGTCGTACCGACCTGATCATCACAACGAAGTTGTTCTGGGGCGTCCACGGTGGTCCGAACGACGGTGGTCTCTCAAGGAAACAGTATGTCCCGTAACAGATAGAGCTTCCCCACAACTCACGTTCCCGCAGCATCATCGAGGGAACCAAGGAATCTTTGGAACGCCTTGGTCTTGACTATGTTGACGTTATCTTCGCTCACCGTCCAGATGTATCAGGTAATGTATCTGCTGTTATTTAAAGCGGTTGCTTACGATAGCGTTCGTCAAACAGTACCTATGGAAGAAACCGTTCGGTCATTCAGTTGGGTAATTGAGAAGGGCTGGGTGCGTTTTCTGGATCCTCAACCATGAATGCTGACTCAACAATGCTTGCTAGGCTCACTACTGGGCAACGTCTGAATGGTCCGCGTATGAGATCGAGGAGGCCCATCGTAAGTGTGATGCGATGAAAGTTGTGTTATAAGCTCACGCGACACAGACGTTGCCACCAAATTTGGTCTACACGCGCCAGTCGCGGAACAATGTCAACACAAGTAAGTCGCTTCTCACTTGGCTCAACGTTTATCCCGACATCTTGTACAGCATGTTTCACCGCGAGCGCCCAGAGAAGGAGTACCGGTACGGTGGTATTATCTGGTATGGGAATGTCAACTCACGATTTGAATTAGCCCTCTGTACAAGAAGTACGAACTCGGCACAACTGTTTTCTCGGCTCTTGCGAGTGGCCTGCTGACCGGAAAGGTATGGTCAAATGACGTAGACGTGATAGGAATGTTCTCATTCACGTCTCGCAGTACAACGATGGTGTTCCCGAGGGTACCCGGTTCGCGATGCACTCGAAATTTTTCAAGGGGACAGTCAACAGTCTCCAAAATGAGGAGGGTCTAACGAAGATCAGGAAAGTTAAAGAGCTCTCAATGCTCGCCGAACAGGGTGAGTTGATCGAAAACCCTTTGCGAACTCTCTCGACTCACCCTGTGGGCGAATAGAGCTTGGCTGTTCAGTCACTCACCTGGCTTTGGCTTGGGTCGCAAAGAATCCCAACACCAGCACTGTCATCCTTGGCGCATCCAGACCCGAACAGGTTCTCGACAACTTGAAGGCCCTCGAAGTAATTCTGAAGTTGACGCCGAAGGTCCTGGACAAGATCGAGGCCATTCTAGAGAACAAGCCAGCACCACCGGTAGGTGGTATTCGATGTTCTATTAGGCGAACTACCCTGATCGATGCTCAGCCCACCTTCGGCCGTCCACCTCTCGATCCGTTGGGCCGCCTGTAGGTGAAGACGTGATAAGCATCGATGATGAATCAACAGGACATCAAAGTGGCGCTGACCAAAACTTTTGATTGTACAACCATTCCAGACCTTGTTGCGATTAAAAAAAACGCGGGGTGTGGAACTCCGCGGACGTAATGCTTCTATGAAAAATTTCACCCCCGGATGGACCATTCACGAGAAGTGCGAGTGTCGTAAGGTGTGGCTTGTTTAGAATTCGCACGTAGCCTCAGCCACAAACGTTGCGAAATATCCAGTGAGACCCATCCGCCCAGGCTAGCGTTTAAATAACGCCTCTTTAAGCGAGTGTCCCCATTAATAACGATGGCGCCAGCGTCGCGATACTCACATGTGGCTCTGGCAGCTGATCGCGGTGTCCAATGATCCGACGGATTAATATCGCACGTCTTATTAATATTTGTTGGCTCAATCAACTCACAAAGACCGTGGCATTTCTTCACTGCCAAGTGACCACTCCTTGTTGGTATGTACTCGTTCGTCGGACCGATAGGTTGTTGCTTAGCAATGCAGGCTCAATTGGGAGCCTATATATTGAAAATCGATGTTTCCGCGCTGCAATCGACCTCGATTAGTCCCACTCTGTCCACTGAACGCCTACCGAGCGATTACCATGTCCGTTGTCAAGTACGAATTCGATCCCAAGAATATGCCATTCCGCCGCCTCGGCCCTAGCGGCTTGCGGGTTCCTGTCTTCTCGCTTGGTGGTTGTGAGTAGATAACATTGCTGGAGGTTTGATAGTGCCTCTGAATCATCGACCACGTGAAAGGGTTGACCTTGGGAGGGACCGTCATTGGTGACCCAGTCAAGGTAATGAACAACGAAGTCGTGTACGTGGACTGGTAGCTTAACATTATGCGTCCCAGGAAATCATCAAAGTCGCCTATGAAAACGGCATCAACATGTTCGATACTGCTGAGGGCTATGCCAAGGGTCGTTCAGAGGTTGAGATGTCTGTATCCCTGAGACTTTTCGTTGCGAATTTGCTCACCCGTTCCCCCAGGGGTCGTGTTATCAATGAGCTCGGCTACCGCCGAACTGACTTGATCATCACGACCAAGTTGTTCTTCGGTACTCGCTCTGGTCCAAACGACACTGGTCTGTCTAGAAAACAGCGAGTCCACTTCAGGTTCAAATCCACCCTAGGAGCTATGGCTCACTCGTTATTTCAGCATCATTGAAGGCACTCAAGCTTCCCTCGAGCGCTTGGGCCTCGACTACGTTGATGTCATCTTCGCCCACCGTCCCGACTACTCGAGTCAGTGTGCTGTTGTTCTGGTTGGTGCAGGTACTGATACAGCGTAGCTCCTATGGAGGAGATCGTTCGCGCATTCAACTACGTGATCGGGAAAGGCTGGGTAAGTACACTGCATGTATAGTCAAGAAAATCCCATATCTCTACCTCAGGCTTTCTACTGGGCAACGTCGGAGTGGTCTGCCCGCGACATCGAGGAGGCATACCGTGGGTGAATTTCATGCTGTGAAGGTCATGCATGGCCTGATAGTTTCATGTAGACGTTGCTGACAAGCTCAACCTCATTGGCCCAATTGCCGAGCAATGCCAGCACCAGTACGTTTTACCACCTATGCATGGGATATGAATCACTCAGCGTCAACCCAGCATGTTCCATCGTGAGCGTCCCGAGAGGGAATACGCACCTGTGTACAAAAAGTATGCCATCGGCACAACTGTGTGGTCGGCACTGGCCAGCGGTCTTCTCACCGGAAAGGTATTTCACATTCTATCATCATCCATGTCCCCTTTCTCATCGTAACCTCTCGCTAGTACAACAACGGGATCCCAGAAAGCTCTCGTTTTGCTGCGCACTCTGACTTCTTCAAGGACACGCTCACGAGTCTCAACGAAGAGGATGGTCGCGCCAAGATCAGCAAGGTCCAACGACTCGCAGAGTTTGCAGAGGCGGGTATGTATCCGATAACTGTTACGTTTCTTGGGAGCCGGGCTGAATATATGCACAGAGCTCGGCTGCTCTGTGACTCACCTGGCGTTGGCATGGGTGGCTAAGAACCCCAACACGAGCACCGTCATTCTCGGCGCCTCAAAACCTGAGCAAGTCGTCGACAACTTGAAGGCGCTGGATGTCATTCCCAAACTTACACCGGAGATCCTTGACAAGATTGAGGCTATTCTAGACAACAAGCCTGCTCCAATTGTGAGCTCGATTCTCGGAGCATGCAGCGTCTGTTTACTGAAAATATTTTGATAGCCAACATTCGGTCGTCCGTCGCTTGACCCCTATGGGCGCGCCTAAGGGTATACGGTGTGGCTTTGCAGAGAGAGGAGGAGGGGCGAGGAGTCAGATCGACAAGAGCAGTCGAGGCGAGAGGCTGAGAGCAGTCGCGGCAAGAGCTGATGCTTAGTCAGCGAGTCGAGAGTAGAACATGACTTAATAATCGAGTTTTACTTGCCTACGGCTCGGGTAAAAAAAACAAGCGAAAGCGGTTACGTAACATCGCACCTCTCTCGAGTCTCGACGTTGAATGTAGGCAGCCTACCAGTGGATCATTGATTGCGTGTACGTGGATCATAGTTCAGCCTACTTGAATGTGTCCTCTGTGGCCGCCACCAAGTCGAGACACGAAAAGGAAGCGATTCGCTTTGCTGGCAAACAAAAGGCCTAGGGGTGAGCTGAGCAAGGGCACGGCTTGCTTGATTAATTTCTCAACATCTCTTCCAAGGCAAGTTCTCGGACAAGTCGCTGGCCGAGATATCTGACGTGGAGATCATCTGTCATCCTTGTGCAACATGCGCCATTGTTGCCCGTCACAGATGGGACAAATCCAGACGCTGCGATGCCTCAGTTGGTTGCTTCGCTCAACAAGTGCTCCTACTCCACCAACAGTATCACCATGCGATACTCCACTACGTGAATTGTGGCAAGACAGCAAACAAATTCTTGACTATGTGTGGGGGAGACACTATGCCAGAATGTCGGGATATCGTCAGAGCTGGTATGATTGTCCATTTGGATGAAATTGAAGCTTACTTGGAGGCGGAGAGAACCCCCAGGTGTAACAATCCATCATAGTTGTCTCGCTTGGTATGGTCTCGCATGAAGAGGGCCCTGATAAATCGCTTCTCGTAAGAAACCGGGTAGTCCATACGCACGGCGTGTCGTTGGCCGAAGACTGCTGCAATGCGGTCACATTCAACTTGAAACAAAGGGGATCGACATCATCGCATGGAAGACGCGCCACACCATGCCACACCTTGGGAATCGCGCGCATCGGAATACAGGCACTCAACCGTGTCTACCCCGGATCCAGCAAGGCGGGACTTTTGACTGCCACAGAAACCGGGAGATGTCGTCTCAACCGAGCTTTCGAGTACAATCCGCGCATACGCTTGAAATCAAAAGCCTCAATTATTTAAAGAGACTAAGCAAGCAAGCAAATACTCACGGAGCCTATCTGAAACAAGTGGAATCGCTATCTGCGAGACTCTGACAGCGTGTATACCTCGGATTTGTGGTCTGCTCACACAATTCAATTTATCGCCCGCCAGCTCAACTGCTCGTGGTGAAGTGGGGGTATTAGTACGGGTAACCCTTCGTTTGGACTGGGCAAGCACTGGACTGGCCTAGGGAGGAGAGCACCTGCCTGAGGGCTAGGCTGAAGAGGAGGCAAGCTGATGGAATGGGTTGTCGTCCCTGCACAGTGCACAAGATACGATGTGGCTACCTCTACTACCCCGAGACCCCTGGCGCACTGCCCCTGGCCGCTCCCAGGCTCTGCCTCTCCAGCCTCTCAGACCTCCCCAGTACAGCACTCCAAGCACATATGCTTAGTCCCATACGTATGTTGCATAATACGATGACGTGGCACTCACTGACATGTCCAGGTGTAATCTTTACCAATTGGTCTTGGCTTGGAGGACGCAAGCGGTATCCAGCAACAAAACGGGTGGCCTTTTGATTGGACGCTACAAATGTACAGATAGGCTGACCCTAAGCGGTGATCGAAAGACAAAGGTCAGACTAAAAAGGAAAAACCAGACGTCCCTTATAGGATAAATAACACCACTGGCAGGCGATTAATTCTGTCAACATCCTCGACGTCCATAGTACCACAGGTGAGTGCTGTCTCGGGGAAAAAAGATGCCGTCGTTCCTGCTCAAAATGTACTAGGATCATTCGACTAATGCCTGCAACAACTTTACCCCCTTTTTCGACTGATGTCCGCACACACCCACTGCTTGTTATAGACTTTGATTTGCTTAAAGCCAGCGACCCTGCGGAGCTTGACCGTCTCTGGGAGGCTGCAACATACATTGGGTTCTGGTAGTAAGTAACAAGATCATGCCTTGTATCCTTCCCTGCCTACTCGAGGTGCTATCTGACACCATCCTAGTCTCAAGAACCATGGTGCCGACAAGGAAGTAAGCGATATGTTTGACATGGGTGCTAAGACTATGGCGCTCCCCCTCGAGGAGAAGATGAAGTTTGAGCAGGGGGATGAGGGGGGTTCGTTTGGGCGCGTACCAGCATCAACTTGTCGTCCTTATCTAGACGCGCTGACCAACTTCATCAGGTATAAGATGGCTGGATCAACTTCGATAGATGCCAGTGGGTGAGTCAGCTCCAATCAGCGATCTAGCGTCACTGGTTGACGAAAGGGTTACGATAGCCAACCGGACGCCGTCGAGTTCATCAATGTCTCAAAGGACGATGCATTTGCCTACCCAAATGTCGTTCACAGAACGTACCCAGCTCCAACCACTGCAGCAATTCCGACAGCTGTGACCCCGTTCGTCCGCAAGTCCCTCGAAGTCAACCACACGATCCTATGCATCTTCAATGATAAGCTGGGTTTACCAAACGGTACACTCGAACGGCTGCACTCCCACGAAGAGCATAGCGGCTGCGAAGCTCGGGTGACCAGAATTCCCCCGATGCCTGGAAAGGCAGTCGCAGATAAGGCGACTCTAGGAGCTCACACAGACTTTGGATCTCTGGTAGGCGGTGTACCTTGGTTCTCCCGCCGCATAAGACCGATTTATCACTCGTGTGTCAGTCCTTTTTGCATAACAGGCTCGGAGGCTTACAGGTAATGCCTCCCGGTCACACGGAGTGGTTCTATGTCAAGGTTCGTACCATCCCTCTGAATGTTTGCGTTAGGACACCCACTGACACCGCAATATAGCCTCTTCCCGGTCATGCGATCTGCAACATCGGCGATGCACTCTCGATCTTCAGTGGAGGTATCCTTCAGTCCAACATACACCGCGTAGTCCCTCCTCCTGGAATTCAAGCCGAACACGAGCGTTGGTCTCTCGTGTTTTTCACTCGTCCAGGCTACTCCAAGGTCCTCCGTGCGCTCGTGGAAGATAGTCCTCTTGTTGCGGATGCCGTACAAAAGCAACGTGATCGCAACTTTGACACTGGCACGACCGCCGCCGAGTGGTTCGTGAGGCGAGCCAAATACTGGAGAGTTAATAACAGGAAGGTCAGTGGGGAAAAAAAAAGAACTAGTAGCACAAAAGCTGTTGCGTCGTGCATTTCGCTAACCTGATAAAAAAACAGGGACCCGAGACATGGGCGGCAAGCAGGGGTACGGAACATACCCCCACAATAGTGTGATATCACTGCTATCGGACGATAGAATTGTAGCCTCTCCTTATCCCTTCTTGTTCTTTTGCATCGCTTGCGACTCTCTTTGATGCTGCCTGGGTAGACAGAAGTTGATCAAAACGTGGTGTCTTGAATACGGTGATGTATGCCTAAAATGCACATGTTTTTGATTACCTGCATCCGTGTTCTCGATGGAAGTAGCGACGCCCTCACAAATGTTAGCTATGGAGTTCACCCAAGGATTGGTCCAGTCTGTGTTCCACGACTCGGGGGAAGACCGAATAATTTGCCAAGAAGGCTTCTCACCGGGGCTGATTTCCGTAGACCATATCTGGCACCCAGTGGAAGCGGGCCGATTTTTAAGGACTCTACAATGTTCGGAAGGAAAAGATAACGACTGCATCTGAACAAGGGAATTCCGCCAAGGGAACAACTATAGTACCAGAAGGGGACGCACGCAGGCTCAACGCCGCCGGATCTACCATATGGGTGGCTTGTTATTCTTTCGAGCCATGGATGTTGACAACCAGGACGGACGAGAAACCTCGGTGGTATTTACCCACTATGGAGATAATACCCTGCAGGTACATCATTCCTTGAGTTGCCTCCACTGCGAAAAAGGCCGGGTTTGAGAGTTTGTGGACAGTTTATTGAAACCACCGCGAGGTGGAAACACTCAGAACGGAACGTGAGGAACGTATGTATTCGGAACGGGGAAAAGTGAGGTCCTTTTACAGGTAGTCGGCGACTACTATTTATGTGGAGCAGTAGGAATGCTGGGAATGCAATGACGTAGACGTAGCAGAAACAATGATGCAATGAGCAGTGTGGCTTACACTTATGAAGACTTGTACTATAACAACGCCGCGGGGCGACACGAACTCATCCGCATACTCACGATTCAGAATGGTATCTACATGCATGGCATCGAATCACGCAGATGCGTCCCATCTTTGGTACCTGACCCACAACTCATCCACGCGGGAAACGCGATTGAAAGCCTGAGGGTGGCCTTGCCTGATTGTCGTTGTTGTAATCCAGTGTGAGCCGACACGACAAAAAATTGCTGATCATCGTTGGACCATGCAAGTGGAGTGATTGTAAGGCTTTGCCAGTGCGGTTGTGATAGTGTGATGAGTTCGTCACCGTTACGACTGTCGAAAACGCGGACCAAACCTTGATAGCAGGCTGTGGTGACGTGCGTCGTGCTCGCTATTTGGGGAGAACTTGATTCCAGTGACACGATTGACGTGTTAAAGTGGGCCAACGAGTCTCTTCCTCGTCGTTATGCTCCGAACGCTCGCTTTAGGCTAGTCACCCAAACCTGGTCGAATCAGGGGAGACGTCGACTGCACCCACGAAAATTGTGCCCTCCACGTCGACGATCCTTTCATGCGTCTCCGCGTCCCACACGCTCAGCCCCATACACTATCCATTTGTGCCAGTCCCTCGACACAGAAATGGCATTCAAGCTTTCAAGTCCATTCCCGTTTGCTTTCCCACCTCTTGACCATCTTCAAGTCGTCATCATCGAATCCCATCAGATGTCTCGCCCAAGAGATGCTTTCCGTCAGGATGGAATCCCACCGCCCACACACCGCACCAGAGTCACCGTCGCCAAGTACTAGTGTCGGGTCTTACTGAACTGTCAGCATTCAGCACAATCACTCCTCGGAGCTGCTACGCACCGGTCTTTGTCACATCCTTACCGATGGCAGTTGTTGGGCTCGAAGTGTGAAAAAAAGAGGTGTTTCGGTTTACTCGTGGCGCGTAACGTTGCTCCAGTTTCCTTGTTCTCGATATGGCTTGCAGGCGTGTCTTTGGCGCTTATTCTTATTCGCACTGGGAGACAACCAGGCAAGCAGTCAACATCGACGAAATCGTCCCTCGTTGCCAAGGTAGTCAGTCTTACCGGAGACCAGCAAGTGGGACCAGAACAACGAATGATTTCTAACTATCACATTGTCACCTACAACCCTTCTTCCCTATATCATAAAAGGTCTTCCGACTTTCCCCCAGAGTACTGGGCTGCAGGCAGGCTCCGAAGCTGTTGCAGACGCGTCCTCTCGATCCTCGGAAGCTCGAGAGGAAGCCGGCTTGATTTGGCTACTATTCCTCTCCCAGGCAAACTCGGCTTGATCATTAAACTCAGAATACCTCCAGATTGCATTCGTCTGGCCCTGGTACTACCACCAGCGTCGATCCCGCGCGGTTCTTCGCAGGAATGGCAATACCGCTCCCGGCGCAGTCAGGTCTTCTCGCAACAACCCAGCCGAGCGATCTGCACAGCCCACATTGACGCTACATACTGCCGCACCGCGGCGACACCACTGTAAAGGAATCCAGACCGTGCGCAATAGAGTCCCGTTGCGCGAGACTCATTGTTCCAGGTGGGTTGTCATTGGATGCGTCTTGCAGTCAGTTCTAACCATCCTGGTTGTCGTTCGTCGCCTAATCATATTATCTCTCGTAGCTATCGATTGCGTGGAACAGAGAGGACCATCATCGAAGGCAAGCTTCTAATTCAAGATAAAATACAGATGGTATACATACACAGAACGCTGACCAACCCGCGGTAGAGAGCATTTGACAAAACTCACAAATTGCTTACCTCCCCGCCAAGCGAATCTTCATCCATCGCAAAGGTGGGAACATCACTGCTGCAAAAGCAGCTGCGAGCTATGCATAAATAACAACAACAACAATCGTGTCAGTGATACGGGCTGATTTTGACAATGACATCAAGAGAGGGTTGGACAGTCGCGAGGAGATGAGGTTTTATGCTTTCTGCCTCGCACGAGTCCTGATATTCGATAGCAGATTGGATAGTGGCTACAAATAGCAAATGCAACGGGGAGTAAAGCAAGAGAGTAGGGAACTAGGCACCAAGGTGTATATATAAGATACGTTGATCAAATGGTACATCCACCAATTTTTTCATCGTCTTGTTCAACGCAAATGCTGCACGGGTGTAATCCAGACGACCAGACTCGTCCTTCATGTTGTTGTAAAACATTGACGTGATCTTCTTCGTCTCACCATCGTCCACTGCCCACATCGTCCCAATGACAGAACGAAACCCAGCGAACTGCATCGCCGACGCCAGATGGATCCCCTCATCCAGACTCTCTTCGTCTCCAACAGTCGTATGACAAGCGGAGAGGTAAGCAAATTTGGAGTTCTCTAGATTGCACTGGATGATTCGTTGAATAGTGAAGTGTCCGTCGTGGAGAGCGAATGCAGACTCGAACGGATGTTTGCGGTTGGGGAGACCATGACACGCGAAGTGCGCCCAGTCGTTCTTGCCAAGTTTTTCGGTGACCCGGGCGATGCAAGATTCCGGACCCTCGATCCGTGTGAAAGTGGCGAGGCCATCGACGCGCTGATCAATGTTGGCCAGTTCGGCGTCGACGGAAACGAGTTCACTCTCGCCAACGGCTGTCGCTTGACCTATAGCAACAAAGTGTTTCGCTGTTGTTGCAGAATACGAGAGATTGTCCCGTCTGGCACGAGTGAGGGCAGTGGGGGTGGGGGTGTAAGAGGAGATGTAGAAATCAGCGAGCTTCTGTTTACCCTTCCTGAACGGACCGGCGGCATGCAGGGGAAGAAGAGAGAACTCGGCGGTGGGGCACCACCAGATGCGTGATTGAGATGGTCGTATCGTCTGGAGGAAGTCAACAATGGGGGAAACAACCTCGTCCCACAGTTCCCGCAAGATGACGCCAAGATCCCTTGTCACGTCCCTTGACTTTGCATCCACGTCAAGGTACTGAGCTTCAATGACAGTTCTCGAACACCTTCCTTTGTGATTGACAATGGGATCCCGGTCGACTAAGACAACGAGAGCATCGCAGCCATACTCGCTCGCATTCACAATGACAACAGGGCCCTCGCAGGCTGCCTGTTGGAGATCGGAGAAGAACGAGGGCAGAAGGAAACGTGAGAGCCCGCGTAACTCACGGATACCGGTCACGACTCCCTGCAACTCAATGTTGAGACGGCACACCCGATCAAGCTGATCTGCACCGGGTGAATTGAGGGCATCGCGAATAAGCAAAGTCAGCTGCGTGAACTCGTCTGCCAGCATCTTTCCTGCCGAGCCAGATGCAATGACATCGTCAAGCGGAGAACGGAGGCGAGTGAGCTGGGTCCAAAAGACACCCCGGCCTTGTTCTAGAAGCTCGACTGCATTGGTAGGAGAGTGGTTGCGAAGACAAGCTGAGAATGCATCCACCGCAAGCGATGACGCGAGGCTCTTGAAGACGGTAAGATGTCGAGGCAAGGATGGCAGAGTGGCCAGATGATGAATGAGTAATTGAAGAGACGTTGTGTATGCTAGAAGTGTCGTGGGATGCTGGAAATCTTCAGCTACACGGATCCATGCTCTTGCGGCAGACAGGTCATAGGAAAATACCATTTGTGGCACATATGCCAGTTTAGCATAGAGGCTGAATAGCTCCTCCTTGTCCTCTAGCTGACTTGATTGTGTGAACCGAGTATGGAGGTAGCTTGCAAGGCTGTTCAATGACTGTGATCGGTCTGGGTGCCCCAGTGGCCGAAGTGCCAGTGAATCACGGCTAAGGGCAATGGCCTCATCGAGGTCCTCCATTCCCCCAAGCTTGTTGTACCAAGTGGAGAGATCAACTGCAAGGTTATCCAAGGACATTGACCGATCAGGGTGGCCCAGTGGCCGAAGAGCCAGTGCATCTCGGTCAAGGACAATGGCCTCGGTGAGGTCCTCCATTGCCCCGAGCTGGTTGTACCGAGTGGAGAGATCAACTGCGAGATTGTTCAACCCTGTGGCCCAGTGGCTGAAGCGCCAGTGCATCTCGGTCAAGGACAATGGCCTCGGTGAGGTCCTCCATTTCCCCAAGCTGGTTGTACCGACTGGAGAGACGGACTGCGAGGTTGTTCAAGGACATTGACCGATCTGGGTGGCCCAGTGGCCGAAGCGCCAGTGCATCTCGGTCAAGGACAATGGCCTCGGCGAGGTCCTCCATTGCCCCGAGCCGGTTGTACCGAGTGGAGAGATCAACTGCGAGGTTGTTCAAGGACGTTGACCGATCAGGGTGGCCCAGTGGCCGAAGCGCCAGTGCATCTCGGTCAAGGACAATGGCCTCGGTGAGGTCCTCCATTTCCCCAAGTTGGTTGTACCGAGTGGAGAGATGAACTGCGAGGTTGTTCAAGGATGTTGACCGACCTGGGTGCCCCGGTGGGCGAAGCGTCAGTGCATCTCGGCCAAGGACAATGGCCTCGTTGAGGTCCTCCGTTGCCCCGAGGAGGTTGTATCGAGTGGAGAGATGAACTGCGAGGTTGTTCAAGGATGTTGACCGACCTGGGTGCCCCGGTGGGCGAAGCGCCAGTGCATCTCGGCCTAGGACAATGGCCTCGTTGAGGTCCTTCATTGCCCCAAGCTGGTCGTACCGAGCAGAGAGACCAAGTCCAAGGCTGTTCAAAGCTATAGACCGATTCTGGTGTTCCGGTGGGAAAAGTTCTAGTGCTTTTCGGTCGAGGACAATGGCTTCCTCGAGGTCCATCATCCCCCCGAGCTGGCTGTACCGATCACGGAGATAAATTGAAAGCAAATTCGAGGAATGAAATCGCTTGGGTTGGCCGGGTGGGCACAGTTCCAGTGCCTCGCGAGCGAGGGCGATCGCCTCGTCGATGTGATTGGTCCTGCCTTCCTGCTTAAACTTGGTGACAAGGGATTCAACCCGTGAATGCAACCGTTTAACTGGTAGCCATGTCATTTTATGGTTCTCCGCGCCAAAAAAAAGACACAAGTGCCTTTGAAACTCGTTAAAGCCGACCGAATCCAACTGAACATGGTGGTTTGGGAAAAGAATGAGATGTGTGAGCGGCCAGGACCAAAAAGGAAACAATACACAGGTTCGACGACACCCAGGTACCGCAACGGACTCTTTGTTGGGTGAATGGGCGAACGTGAAATCCAAGTGTCGAAAGGCCGCCTGCACCCTCACAACGAACTATTCCTTCGCTCTATTCGAAACCTCTTCCTCGTTCATCGCATTCGGTTGCATCGCACCTTTCACCGGGATGTGGGAGAGGTCAGGTGGAATGTCCCCACGGGGTTCTCAGCTGTCATCTCGCGTAAAAGTTAGGTCGGCCGTCGTCCTCAGCAACATAAACCCCGATTTTGGGGTCGCCTGTTTGGTCCTCGGCGCCACCTTCCCTGGAGGCTTCAACCGCCAAGAGGTCAACCGGATCACCGCCGTGAGCGCATTCGCTATGTCCTATGAAGACACCTCGAGTACACCTGGCATATGGAGTGTTCATCTCAACCGATATGGCGTGCAGATCATATGCACTGATGAAGCAAGGGATACTCGGACGTCGGTTGGTGGCACCGGAAAAGTGGATGATGCAGCCCCCACTGAAGGAGTGAGCGACCTTTAGGGATGATGGACGCGTATTCATGTACCGTATCACGGATATCTGCGTTTCATATGTCCAAGGCTGCCCCTGCATCTGAGAGATACCGCATCCGCCACCACAGGTGACAGAGTCTTCGCGTGGCGAGAACGCCTTCAACAAACATGCTTTTTTCTGGGAGGATGCGAGTACCAGAGATTATGGCATGAGATGCATCACTCGATCCCCTCTACGAATTAACAGGCTTGTGGCCGAGCGAACGCAAAGAGCGACACATGGGATAGGATGGAAGCTTTTGTATTGCAACACTTGACGAATTTCAAGGGAAAATGAGACATTAAGCGAAGACATGGCGGAGAAGTGGTGTGGGTGGGCTGGATGCGTGCGTGCGCAATGGAAATCGTGATGCTCTGGGAAAGCCTGACGGTTGATGTGTATATACAGGTTCCCCTGGAAGTCCATTGAAGTGGGTCAGAGAAAGGAGAGGGGAATGACAGACAAATGTCAAATACGAAACCACGTACCATTGTCCCATTCATGGGCGAGGGGTAAGATTACCTGTGGCCAGGGTGACGAGGAAACCATTGATACGTTGCGCCGAGACGACGATGCGTGAAGGACACAACTTAGTCGATGGCTTGGCTGGTGGAAAGCACGGATCCCAAGGAGCGCCCTTCGTGGACTTGATCGTGCCGCACCTCGAATCCGAGATCTGCGCGGTACGTCGCACCGGCCATTTTTCCCAATCGGCCCTGTGGAGTGACCATACTCGAGACGTTCTGATCACTGCGCCGGCTATGCCAAAAGAGCACGCCAAGAGGCCTGCGACGCCATTTGGAAGTCTGCGAGTCAAGAAAAAAAAAAGGATCAAGCATATAGTACAAAGCTGGAGAGGCGACGAAAAAAAGGACATCGGGATGTCAGTGCAACAGCCACGCAGAACAAGACACGACGCGTTTTGCAGAATTTAAGTTGGGTGAAAATGTTGTCCGAAATGTGAAGACTGAACTTGTAATCTAAGTTGACGCTTGGGCAACGGCAAGATGTGATGTTTTCCTAGTCGAAAATATGCGGGCCAATACTTGCGATATCACCGACTTTCAGGACGAGCCAAATACAGTCAGTTTCACGAAGAGCCAACACATTTGCCCATACTTCAAGTTTGAGCGCACGCATTTTCGGTCGGAAAAACTTCAAGTATTGCTGCTGTCCAAATGTCAATTTCTATTCCAAGTCCAGTCTTCACGTTTCGGACAACATTTTCACCCAACTTAAATTCTGCAAAACGCGTCGTGAGAGGCAGTAGTAGTATTCGGAAGGGTTATCCCAATCAGCTGTCTAGTACACAGCCAGCGCAATATAATTACGCGCGTGTTCAACACATCGATCCCCCGATGTTTTGCCAGTGAAACGTTGGAAAATCAACTAACCACACTTAGAAATCTCCCGAAATCGTGCGCTCTTTGTTGATGTCGTCGTCGTCGGGCGTGATGTACAATACTACTATAGTCGCGACTGCCAAACTTCTTTGGACAATAGCATGTGGGAATTTGTTACCACTCAGTTTGCAACACACTGCAGCTGAGCCGCCCCGCTTTGCAAGTCTCGAGGTCACTTTGCATTCGGTGGGTGCACACAGTCACCAACGAGTTGGCAATAATGTACATACTTTGAAATGGACATGGTGCCAATTCCTTGAAGTACAGTTGGCCATACCCGATGCAATCAAGTTAGAGTTCTCCGATCACCCTCTCCAGGATCCATTCCCTAGAAGCTGCATCGAGCAGGACTACAGGCACCTTCACTTACCCAGGCCCAATGTTCAACTCCTCTGCCCTCCATTGACGGTACTCTGCAAAAGTGCCAGACCTCACAATGCGTACAGTGGGGTAACGGACCACAGCTGCCTCGAAGTATTAGCAGCTGCGAGACCCTCGGCCAATATCGCAGGAGAAAGATGTGCGTTCGGACCTGTAGTTGTACCTCATGAGGCAATCCACAATCAATAGAAACTTATTGGACAGACCAAGCGTTCCTGCCAGCTCGACAAAATACCCCACAGTCTGGGTACTTTGGCGCTCGTCGAGCACCACGGTAAACTCAATTATCTGCATGACGTCTGGACCGACAGCTTGGATGGCCGGTGTGAGGTGAGTATCAGTCATCAACATGGTTACCAAACGAATCGCTAAGCTACAAGTATATAGGTCCTCTCAGACTATGCACAAAGGAACGAAATCAATGAGGGACACACCTTCTTCCGGAAAGCACAAAAACATGCGAGCCATCGTCCGCATCGAAACCTATGACGTTAATGGCATCGCCCAACCGATAACGCCACAAGCCATCGTTAGTGGTCAGCACGATCTCGTACTGCTTACCCACCTCCAATTCCCACTTGGAAAAAAAATCAACAAACGGCCCTAGTCTTAAATGCAGGGATGAAGATGAGACTGACTGCCTGACGAAGATTTTCGTGGGATTCCTCCATGGTAACATCCAAAAATTCAATGAGATCGTTGCTTCGAAGAACGAATGTATCGAGACCATCTGGTTGATGGGGAGCAGCGATAACGGATTCTGATGAACCGTAACCAGGTGCGCGAATGGCGATAGTCGGCCCAATGATCGACTTCACCTAGATTTACACTTGAGAAACATCGCAGCAGGGTAAAGGGGTATGTCTCTCTTGCCTGTGGTAACACAGTAGCAAAAGGGCCACTGCATACAAATGTCATCATTTCGAGTTTTGGCCATACATGCGCGGCCCATCCTTCGCGCGAGAATGGAGGACCAATTTCACGAAGTTCCGCGGCACGGTCCATATTTGCATGCAAGTGAGCCTGTTCGACCTAAAGTTTGCTTGTACCATTCATTCATTGATATATGACTTACTTGCAAGTGAGATCGAACTTCATGCACGCCTGGTAGATCAGGTACTGTGCCATTCCTGATGGAGGATAGAAACATGTCCCACTCCTCGTCTACGTGTCGTACCAGATCGTAGAATAGAGTCGAGATTGTGGTGGAGATATGATCAAGGTCCCGACAGGCAAGAGTGAAGAGTGCATGTACCATTAAAAACGATTTATAGTGTTTAATTACGGACGCTGCCCATGGCGCGACGAAACCAGGCACTGTAATGTAATCAGTTAGAGCATGCCCACAGCAAGCATATATTTCACCCACCGATCAAGGACATCCGACTGACATCATCATCGGCATTAGTCCATCCCAGCCTTGCGCGTGTCATGCCAGCTGTAACATAGGTGACAGGAACCTTTCCCACTATGTGGCCAGGTTCACGTTGGAAGGGGACCGAAAATTCATCCAAAATACTATTCTTCTATGCCTGCTGCATTATTCGACAGCTCTGGTGTCAGAGACTGGCAGAGCTTTGGGTAGGCCTGCGTCGAGGCCATAGCAGAGCAATATTGGGCACCTGTCGGGGTTATCAGACACTGCTCAAGAAATTCAGTGATTTAAATATTGAAAACCACCCACATCAGAAAAAAAAACGTGGTAATTCCATGATCGGGTTCGGACTTGGCCCCATAGCTGTGGAAACACGCCAAGGGAGTCTCTGCAATAGACACCGTCAGCATATTCAGGATCATATTCATATTACATCTTTACTTACCATCTCACCAACTTTTTGCTGTGATCATCGGTCCGACTAAATCCAGGCGCCTTCACTGTGAAGGACTGCAAGACCCTGAAAATATCAATACAGGTCAGCTGAAATTGAGCATACCCAAGCAAAGGATACACCTTGGATGAAACGACAGCAAAGCATGCCTGTTGACCGATTATGGGAGGCTGGCGTTTTTAGATCTCAAGCATAGAAACATTTACCTGCCATCCTGAGCCAAAGTGTTTGACTTGGAACGGTGCACTTGAATGTGGTCTCATCGTGAACGTTCGGGTCTGACATCGCATGTCAGTGTCTTGCCAACCTTCGGCGACAGTTCAGAATCAGTATTCCGAAATCTTACGAATATAGCACAGCTAATAATTAATTCAGTCGTATGGGTGATGTGCGAGCGCAAAGAGGGTGCTGGTTGAGTCATATGACCGTACAGCAAAAAGCAGTTACTTGCTGTAAATAAATTGGTGAGCAATTCGTCACAAGTTGGGATTTATTCAACCACCCGCCCAGTCCGGACATGATCCAATTGTCCCATATATATCGCTCTCTGTCGTCTACCGTCAAGTCCCGAGCTCCCCACGCCTATCTCTTCTCTTCTTCTGCCACCGCATCCTCATCCTCACTTGCTCAACGACAACTCAGAATGTCGCCCGTCGAAGCATTCGTTGACGTGAGTATGCAAGGTCCATTTCGAAGCACACGTCCGGGCTTACATAGCAGTGCCGGTCGGATGTGTGTTTGCGTGCAACGAACGCTAACGTTATTGGTTCCTCGAAATTCTTATCAGGGCGAGATCGCAGACAACAAGATCGTCGTTTTCTCCAAGTCACACTGCCCTTATTGCAAGGCAACCAAACAATACTTTGCGAGCAAATACCCAAAGGAAACCGTCCAGGTCGTCGAGTGCGTACACTCCCGCATCAACCTTTTTTTTCTGTGGTTGGAAAAAGGATGAAGAGCGATTTACTCATCCTCTCGAGTAGACTGGACGAACGAAACGATGGGGATGCTATTCAGGACTATCTTTTGAAGAAGACCCGCGCACGTTCTGTCCCTCGCACTTTCATCAGTCAGTATCCTTTTTTCACCGTTCCCGCTGCTGATCGATGTTGCATCCCAGGTGGCGAATGCGTGGGCGGCAACGACGATTTGCAAGGAAAGCCAAAGAGCGTGATCGACGCATTGATTGCAAAGCGTAGTTAATTCATTTACATCCGTCATGAATAGCCCGAACGAGCTCGGATTATATACCTCAGATACATGTAGCGCATCGCGAGTGAGGCTGTAGGGGGAAGTCATTATACGCGGACGTTTCAAAGGATAGATCTGACAGAGCACGTGATGTGGCAGGAATAATCGATGCTATGCATGAACACGAGACTCAGATCAATAGTTGGGATCGCCGGACGCCGTTTTTGTGAGCATCGGGGAGTCCCTTGCCAGGAACGCCGACTTGAGGACCGCCAACGGTTCAAATTTTCTTCCCCGAGGCACGATGGACATAATTAGCATCCCCACTCTCAACCGTGACCGCCCTGACCCGACAGTTTACCTGTGACACCCGTCGGGTGTCCCTCAGTCCCTGATGCATGTGGACGTAGCTTACATTGGAAGAATAGATCGGTATCAGAGCCCGAGGATTAAGGATAATACGATTATTTTTTCTTTTGAGGTACGCCGCAAGTCCGGCTGGGTTGGACGTATGTATTCTCAACTATGGAAATGAATTGATCCAGGCTGATCAATTGATCCCTCACCGGTGCACCACCGGCTGCCGTCACAGTTTTCGACGTGTGTGTAGTTACTCGCAGCGGGGGCAACGGGGGAAACAAGGGGACCGAGGATATCGTCGGGTTCGTCTGCCGTCCTCCACGTCCCTGGGTGTATTGATAAATGTGTAAATCCCCACAGTACCGTAGATCCATACCCGAAAAAAAAATGCCCAAGTGTTCATAACAGCACAGCACATCCAGTGACCGCCTGTCGAGTTCACGAAAAAAAAGGGGTATATTGTGATGGTCGGACTCACCCCCTTCCCTTGGCATGAGTAGCCTTTGAGATCCGACCGACGACGATCTGTCTTTGTATGTGGGCAATGGGTGATATGAATTGACTACGAGGCGTGATGATGTGCAGACACAACCCCACGGGGACCATTCAGATGGCATCGCTCTTGATGACGGAAGCGGACGAGGAGCTCGACCATCACTCTCGGTTTCGCCCGTACTGCAAATTCTCAGCGAGGCTAAACTCCACTAGGCGCCAATACGGATGCCTGTCCCCAGTCATTGACGTTACCTATTCTATAACGATCTTGTTTGCACTGGAACTTTCCGTTGACATGGCGAGAATCCTCACGGGCAATAGATCAAGGATGTTTGCGATCACCCCAGACGCTGAGAGCATCTGGGGAAGAACCGACACAGATGCGACATCGGGATGTCGACATAGCAACACACCTATGGCCGCAGTTTCAGAGGTCCCCGGGAGCGAGCGAGAATGACGCCCTGACCCTGGTGCCAACGTTCCTCCAAGAAAGCCTGCTTGAAAAAAAGGTTCTCCCAGACCACGGAGCAACGACCAGCATCGCAAGCGCAGGTGGGTAAAAGTTTCAAAAAGTACCTACAGAGCTGGGACAATTTCCCCGCGATTCGGCTACTTCATTGCTGATGTCGTCCTGCGTGGGTACTACCAGGGGTTCCTGATCAAATAGAGTTGTCTGACTCACTGGCCATGTAAGGGTAAATCTGCCAAGCGATGAAGAATTGTGGACCATGTGGACATGTCATCTGTGCAATCATCTCCGCCCGAAGTTCACGCTTCAGGCAACCCTGAGTGGGGAAGTAATGAGATAAAATCCAAATCCAATCACATTTACGAAGGCAACCCTAGTGTTGTACGCTATGGAAAGCGGGAACCGGCGTCGCGGAAGAACGCGGGAAATACAGGGAGGTAGAAACGTGGGGAAAGATAAGGCCGGGATTTTGGGCGGGGAGGTCGCGAGGCGGCAGGAGGGCGGAGAGTGACGGGCATCAGTGTCAAGCGGAAATGATGAGGATGGAAGTCACGGAAGTAGAAGTGTCTTATTGAGCAGGGCAACCTGACAAACCAAACATCAACTCACGAGTTGGATGATACCAGCCCGTTCGGGCGGGGGTAGCATATTGATCTGTTCTGGACTCATGGCGACGACACGCATTATCATGGCCTAGGTGGGATTTATGAGAACAATGTCACAGAATAAAGATTGTTTAGCAAGATCGCAATGGAACAGCCCAGGATCTAGTAAGTTGGATTTGCCATTACGCAGATCACCGGAAAATGTATTAGCAATGTATATCAGCGTTACCTTTTGTTCTTCCGGTATTGACGAGAGTGCGTCAGGCAAGACGACATTATTCATCTGTGGCGCCGCCTCCTGCGGCGTTCCAAATCCACTGGGACCAGCATATTGACCCTGTCCTTGTGCCATGTATGGCACTTGATTTGATGGTTGAGGCGTATGACCGTGTCCATTATAGTGAGGGGGTGTATGTGTCTGTGGCGTAGGCGTACGATATTGCGAGAAGTGTGGGGGTACGGCGGAAGCTGGTGGGGCCTGAGAAGATGGTTGCGTAGGCGGCGGAACTGAAGGTGGTGGCATATTTGCAGAGTACGTAGTGAGCGTTTTCTGCGAGCAAATCCATTAAGAATGTGCGACGCGTCCGGAGCGGGTCAAACGCAAAAACGATCAATGAAACGAGACGTCGCGGGAGGACACACGATGTCCAGTAATTGGGGATATGAACGCACGTACCTGAAGGACCTGCACGTCTATAGCATTCATCTTGACCATGAGTGCTATTAGGGCGTATGCTATTTGTGGTGTTGAAGTGAGGATGGACCGCGCTTGCTGCGGCGTTGTTTTCTGTTGCGCAGACAACGGTCGAACGTGTGATGGCGAGGTCATTGGAATGGAAATACACGCACTTTGAGCTCGAGCATGAGCTCTATGAGCTGTTCTTCTTGAGTGGACATGATGGTGAACAAAGTCAGAAGTGGTCTTGGCTTACTAAGCAACATCGCCCTTCGTCTTCAACGGCTTGCAGGAAAACCAAAGTTTACGTGCTCTACACGTAGTCGTACGACTGCGTTTTCGTTCTCATCATTCCGATAGGTACGGTAGAGAATGAAGCCATGCGGGTATCAATTTCTGATGCGCGCACACAATCGCGACGCGTGAACACATCCATGCTCATCAAGCCCCTCCTGTACCACAGCAAAACACGATTACCTGACGATCCAAGTCAGCATTTTACCATGCTGTTCATCGCGTTGTGGTTTTTATGGGGTTCTCGATCGGGACCCCCGGAAGTCGAACGCTTGGTTGACGCTTAATTATCACCCTTGACGATCTTCTCGCCCACGCTCGTCTTTTCACCTCGCCCTCAACTCGCTTCGGCAACTTGCAGCCACAGGCGTGTCGCAGTACGCTTTCACACCCGCGCGCGCGCGCACGTTCCTCGATCGCACCTTCAATTGCCATAGTTGAACGGAAGGGTACACGACTGAATTGCATGTTGCGCCGGCGGAACGCCAGGATGTCTGGTCCGTTCCCCCGTCAACGTGTCGCTTCTACGCCTCAATGCCCTTGTCTATCTTTGCGCATATCCCCTTCCAGGTTAGACGTCCACTCGAAAGAAGCACGGCGCAGGTCTGTTGCCATGTCCGTGCGCGAAGACGCCTCCACCCGATCGGCCGTAAAATGTGATTAATCGCGATGACTACGGGATCAGCACGTCATGGCTATTGCTTCCTCAACGCGGACACGTCCTTCCTACCCACCAAGACGACGCAGCGTCCTCACGTCCAGTCATTCATTCCAGTCCGTCATGACCACCCGGTCCAGCCCGCGTTTTTCTCCTCTTGCATATGTGCTTCTTGGATAGGTCTGTCGCCGGATACACGCTGAAACAACGAGGATCATCGATCTGCTTTTTGGAACGCATCGTTGGCCCGTCTTACGCCCTCCCCCCCCCCCCTTCTCTCCCCCCCCTCTTTCGTCCACACGGCTCATCCGTTGTCCCTCGGCTTCTTCCACTCGGCAGTCGGCCCTGTGATATGAAAGTGAACCGGGGCTTGACCATGTAAGGAGGGATCGATGTGCAGCGCCCCTCCTAGCTCATCTTCATCACGTCATCTCGGCTAATTCTCGCTCCCGTTCCACAAAAGCAAACGCGCCAAACCTCGAGGCATTCTTTTCTTACGTGATCATTTTTCTAGACTTCTTCGCTGTCCAGTTGCTACATAATATATTGTAACCGGTGCTTGTAACTGGCGGGACAAGATCCGAGACGAGTCCTGTGCATGCAGTCAGCCGAGTTAACATATATGGAACATGTACCCAAATCGTAAGCACGATACGATCAGCGAACGTCCGCACGTTCTGAAATCAGAAATCAATTTTCAACGTCTATGTAGAAGAAAATTGGCTACCAGCAGCAGTTCAAAGTACTGCAAGCTCGAAAAGCACAAAGAGTCCTGCGTTCGATGGCCACATGTGAAAACTTACCTCAGTTTGCTGTTGAGTCCCCCATTTTAAAAACTGCACTTTGGCACTGCATGCTGCGTTTATAGCACGAGTTCGCTGTAAGTAAGCCCCCAAGGAGGTCTTTTTGGCGACGAGCGAAAGCGTCAACGATCTCCAGATCTGCAAAGACGTATAGTGAGTGTGGCCTATCATGGACGGAGACCATCACTGGAAAAGAAAGTTGGGTACCGCAACACACTGTCACCCGCATCGTACGTACCAACGGAATCGTACTAAAAAGTACTTACTCATCATTTGATCAGTTGGCACGGCGCCAGGAGATCCGAATCGTCAACATGTCACTCAGCTGCCGCAAGTGGAGGGGGGGGGTCTAAACCCTCGGAAGGGTTTCACCATTTCACGTCGGTCTAAACCACGTTTGTTTGGCGGTCGATGTGACGACGTTGCCCCCGCCGGGGCGTTTTTCCAATCCCACTCGTGTCACATGACCGGTACGCCCGGTGTAATTAAATATATATATAAAAGTGCGGTGACGCCGCGCCGAGGGTCCCCGAGTCAGCCTTGTCAACAAAACCATGTTCCAAAAGAATCGCCGGCCGGCCCGGCATCTATCAGTCCCGGCCCTTCTGCATTTCGGATCCCCGAGGAGAAGGGATGGCGGCAAAAAAAAAAGACAAAGCACCCCATCTAAATTCTATCTACTTACCCGAGCACGCTGCACGAGTTTATACCACGTAGTTAGTTACTACTACTACCGAAGAACCTTCGAGACGTCGCGATGACGCGATGATAATAATAAAAAAGATAAAGTACATACCTGCCAATGTTTTTTTACGCCATGTGCATGAGGCTTTTTTTTATAGCTCTTTTGGGCCATCCTGTATTTCGTAACGCATGTACATATGTGAAGCGAGTGGCAGCCTCGCAACGCACCATGAAAACGCCTCGATGCTTACGATACCAACCCCATCACAGAAATCACTACATTTCCATGGCATGCATCACTCCATGCATATGATATATCATATATGTACCCAGTACGCACGGAAATGGACAACCCACTACGTTATCACACTATCGTGCATCGCCTTACGGCAAACATCAACCACCGATGACATCAATAAGGTGGCCAAAGAAGAAAAAAGAACAAAGAAACGGTACGCTGAGTTCAATATTGCACAACCCGTCCCACTTTCAAACGGCCCGACCTCGATTGACTGACAATCAAGACGCCGAACCGGAACGCCGAAATTCGAAACCCCAGCCCTGATCGCATCCAAAACAAGGACAAGTTTGACGGGAGGTTTATGCTTATCTTGGGGCCTCAAACATCGGATCGTCTGCACCCTCGCCGATATCGGGTAAGAGATGGTCTAATTTCGGATTGAACGGGACCACAAAGGGTCGATCAGAGCTTAGATGGGTTTGTCCACCTCGGAGGACGTTTCTGTGTACAGAAACCGACAAGGCCACCGGGAATCGGGCAGGACCGGAAAAGAGAGAGACAGGTTAATTTAGACCCACAGAAAGCACAACGTAATATCACGTGTGGATGATTCATACCTCCGCGAACGCAGTAAGACCCTCCTGGAAGAAAGGGCGATGAGTCAGAAATTCGAATCGTCAAGGGAAGGGAAGAGAAAACGGTGTTTGACATCACTCAAATTGTCGGGTGCCCTGTGGTGGGATCCGGCATGGCACGGAATTCGGACACAGCACGGAGACGCGACAACGGAGGACGACGGGAAGATCAAACAAGGAAATCAAGGATGGAATCACTCGCCTTGATGTTTTCCCCGTTGTACAATCGCTTACTCACGGCGCTTAGCGAGTGAGTCTGAACCGCTTGTTGAAAGTGATGCTTCTGTGCGAGAATAAGACCCTCTTTCGAGCTTTGCACGGAATCCGGCGAATTCAACGTGATTTGTCGTGCGACCTCGAGTGCGGTAGATAGGACCATCGATTTTTCAACGACGGCGTTCACGCTGTGGACGCAGAAATGAACGTGAGCCATGAACATCAAGAAAGAAGCACGCCCTCTGAATAAAGTCATACGCGGTGATAGGTGTGTGAAAGCGAGGACTCACAATCGAAACCTGTCTCTGGCTTGGACAGCACTGACGGGGTTTCCCAAGAGTAGCATCTCAGAAGCGAGCTACGTGTCAAACGAAACGACAGACGGCGTTTTTATTTTCTCAGTGTCCGGAGGTCATAGCGGGTGCATCACCCTTGAAAGCGCATCATACCTGGTGACCTGCCGTCTTTGCTAACCTGGGAATAACTGCGGAAGAAAGATGCGCGATGATCAGCGCTCATTCATACACCCCCAGACTCGGAGAAATCAGAGACGGGAGACGAACGCGAAAATCATAAACCCGAAGGGACCACGGGCGTCAAACGTCGTCGCGTGGAATTTCTCCGAAAGAACGGACGCGAGACAGAACAGAACAGAACAAAGCGGAACGACACGTACCACCCTGTGCGGCGAGGACACCACGCTTGACTTCGGGAAGCGCAAACACGGCGTCCACGCTTGCGATGACGATGTCGCAGTTCATGATGAGTTCCACGCCGCCGCCATAGGCTGATCCGTTCACCGCAGCAATGATCGGTTTGCACGAGGTGTGTCGGCGAGAGATGGCCGCAAATCCATGGAGAGAGGAAGCGACGGCTTCTTGTTCGGTGACTTGTCCACCCATTTGGGCCTGGTGCCATCTGGGGAAACGTGTATTTACATGAAAGAAGGCGTTTTTTTGGTATGAGAGAGGGAGCGTAAGAAACCGGATGTGACATGGTAGCGGTTTGATGTGGTTACTTACGCTTTCAGGTCGGCGCCCGCGCAAAAGGCGCGACCTTGGCCGGTGACGATCACAACCCTTGGTACATAACACATGTGGGCGACTGGTTGATGCGATGGTTGGACGGGAACGTACCAGAGACTTGGCTCCTCGTCGAACCAATGCAAGACCGACTTCATGTCGTTGGTGAGTTGAGCGGAGATGGCATTAAGTTGCCTAGGGCGATTCAGGGTCAAGAGAAGAACGTGTTCCTCGGGGAAGGAGACCTTGAGCTCATCCGAATGGCAAGGTATCTGTGCAAACAAATCACTGATGCTCGAAGTCATCGTGATCGATGATCAGTGTTGCTGTGGTCGGTTTCGCGTGGGGTGCTTCAGGTCAAAATAGGCAACTCGTTCACAGCACAAGGACAAGAAAAAAGAGAAAGAGCTGGACGCTGGCGATGAAATCCAGAAATAACTCTACACACACTAGTATACCCTCCCGGGGACGGTCTTGGTATTATTTCTGTGCCATGATCCTCCGTGAGGCCTGAAAAGGATTATCCGAACTGGGTCACATCCCCCTGTGCTGAACGTCGAACATATTCTCGTGAAACGTCCGAGCGTCGCGCGGAAAGTCCGGTCAAAGGCACACACACATGTACCCAGAAACGTGCCGCAGCCGTGCGTCTCACCAGACTTGCAACTCCGTCCAGCATGAACCATGTGTCAGTGTCCGTATGTGTAGTTGGGCTCGACCTGCCATATTATGCCACGCCAAAACCCCGTCGGGTTCGTCCCACCGACGTGCGGTTGTTATATATATATCTGGATCAGACGTCGGACGATCAGTACTGGGATTACCGTTCTGGCAAATTATTTATTTATTTATTGCTGGTTTCTTGCTCCAAAATGTGTAAACGCTGAGGTCTATGACGCACACCGTCCAAAGAGTCCGAAATGAGAGGCGATAAAACAATCCCATGGGCATCGGACCACATATCGGAGGTATGGGTGGCGGAGGTTGAAAATGATATGTCCGGATGAGGTCATCGGACCGAGGATGATGATGGTTTCGAATGCAAGTATGGATTTAGGATTTGGACTGTGCTAGTTGGCAAAGCGGGTGATATACAATGCAGGCCCTTCTCGGCATGTGTGTGTGTAGTACTCCCGACCCTTGCGCGCCGACAAGCCTGCATGGCAACGACGACACCTGACAGTGCTCCACACAACAAAAGGACGACTCCACCGCGCAAACAACAACAAGGGGTGTGACGAACTGGTGCTGATCGTACAACTGCGGAATGTCCATGGATGACGTCTCTGGTAACAGAAAAAGGCTTCGAGTCTTGACTAGCGTGCGCATATGCACGCGGTGTTATGCGTATGGTGATACATTGCGAGAAAACAGATGCGATCGACGATAAATTGATTGACAACATGGGCAGAGGAATATCTGCGACGATGTGGGTTAGTCTCTGGGATGCGTGGCATGGGTAGCAGAGGGAGACTCACGAGCGATGGGGGAATAAATAGGTATGAGATCATGATAGAGAAATGCTCAGCGGAAGGGGCAGCTTGGGGAATGAGCGCCGCGCCAGCCGCAGTGGCAGCATTGGGGTGCGTTCGCGTCCACAAAGGTGGTCGAGTCATCATGACCGTGGCGCATTGAGACGGGGATAGAGGACGGAGGGCATGTAGAGTGGTGAGCAGGCGTCATCGATGAGGCGCAGGCACAGGAAGCAGCAACGGAATGCATCTGAAGAGGAGAGTGGCGGTGATGACTGAGTAAGGACGAGATGCGGTGATGGTGGTGAGGAGGGGGGGCAGGAGGAGGACGCTTTTATGTGTTTCCAAAGAGGCAGCTGGCCGGGGGAGAAGTTCCGTTATCGGACTGTGGACAGAAAGCATGAAAATTCCGACGGGGAGGAAAAAATACAGGATGCGTGTTGTGGCGTCAGTGATGGCGGGCGAAAAGGCACCTGACCCAAAGTTGATGGCAAGACCGAAAGCGGCAAGAGAAAGAAGCGGACCCTTGGCGGTCACATCGCTCGAAGGTGGTCTGTAAAGAAACAGCCTCAATCAGGTCTACTTCTTGGGCGCTATTTCCCCTCCCCTGCTTGGTCAACGACCTACGATAGCCTTTCAAGGTCAGCCATCTGCCCACAGATCTCTGGCACAATCCCCTCCCTCGGACCCATCTTGTCTTTTTTGTCCAGATAACGTACGGCACGAATCTGTATCTAACTCAACATGGCAATGTTGCCTGCCCAACTGACACGCCTCTCGCTCTCTCAGCGATCGGCACGCCGGGCTGTGTTGCTGTCCAACTCAGATTCGGTGCTGATTCAGCCGAATCCACGGATCCAATTTCGTGCGACACTCCACATCGCCCACATTTCCCTCCCCCCCCCCCTTTTCCACACGCACACACGCCTCCTCCACACAACCCACCTTTCTCCACAACGTGTTCCGCAGCCCCATCCTCCTTTGTTCTCCATTGTCCGCAGCGGCACCGCATTGTCTCCACCATGCCCTCGCTACTCATCTTTACGTCTCCACATTCTCCCTGTAACTAATCACACAAATCACCGCTACAAGAATAACCCCACCAGAAACAATGCAATTCATCCATTGTTCTTATTTCTCTGACCCCCCCCCCCCTTCTACACACACACACACACAAAATATACCTTATACCTTCTACTACTCTCGTCATCATATTTATTTACGCTTCTCGTTCGTTGCCACCATCAGACAGATTAGATTCAGACGTGAGGGGACGGCAGAACAATGTCCAGGAACGCACAAGCCCATCCATTGCCCCGCCAAGCCACTTGTCCATCTCAAAACAGAATTTTTTTTAACACCTATGGGGCTTCTTTGACCCCATCGGGCTTCATGTTTTTTTTTCTACGGACGAACGCCAAGCCTAAAACAGCCTTCGCCTTTTCTTCGCCTTCGCCACCGAAACCAACCCCATCGCGCGACCTGTGTTGGAGGCGATGAACCACATCGCAAAAAGCCAGTACCTTCGCAACGCCGTGCTGTCTCGTTTCTCGAACGTGGTCCGGGTAAACGGTACTGACCTGATTTGGGGCGAGAGGCGATGCCGACTGTAAATTTGGCGGTCGTCACGTATCGCTGTCCTGTTTAGACACCTTTTGCTATATGACCACTTGCTTAGTTGATTCGATGGACGCTCAACACCCCCCCACACCATCTTTCCGCTCCGTCTCATCCACATAAAGGACGCTAGGCAGTCAAACGGCCCGAGATCCCATGTGAGCGCCACTCGGCGACGTGGATGAAACTTGCAAAAAAAAAAAGGAAGGAGAAGACTGACAGACAGACGGATCTCGTTCCTAAATCTCATCCTCATCGGCGAAAAACGACTCGCACTACAATCACACCACACACATCTAGATCGACGCTGCGACACTCAGATATGACACTGCGTGTGGCTATTATCCCACCAGGTGGCAGTCATTTCCTTTCGGTCGGATATGGCGAAAAAAAATGGCAAGAAAAAAAAAATACAAAAAACAAGGTTCCGAGTCGGTCGGGGTGCCTGCGCTTCTCCCATGCACGATGGAGGTCATACAACGGCCGTAATGCGTCTAAACTAACCCTCTTTCCATTCCCTCTGTTCATTAATCCTAGAATAAACATCATTGTGTCATGAAGTACTATTGCGGAAAAAGGAAAACTGTGCCGACCCCAAGCCATCACTGGAACGAGACATGATGTAAAAGAACATGCGGCAGAGATAAAGATACGAACGAACGAACGGACACGAAAAGAAATCAAGGAAGAAAAGAAACAATTCGAAACCGGCGTCATACCCGTGGCCAAGTCACATCGTATCATCTCGTACATCACGCCGCATGGTTAATTCACCATGCTCCCCCCCTCCATCAATGTCACACCGTCCCCTTTCTCCTCGGCATGTCAGCGTACCATTCCGGGATCTCGTTTGCCTTGGGTATCGCTTTCCGACGTAACTCCTTGATCGCCCTATCTTCCTCCTCCGCCTCGCGTCGCCGTTGCTCTTCTTGAAGCCTTTCCATCTCCTCTTGTTTACGTCTCACCATCTCATCAAACTTCTCTCTCTCCTTGGCGCGTTGTTCCGTGCAGAAGAAGAAGGGCACAACGGGCACACTCGGAACGATACCCTCCCTGTGAAATACCAACTCGGCTTGGTGCGATGCCCGGAGTGCCTTGAAATCAGGCACAGGATGAAGCAGATGCGTCTTCCCGGGCTCGCTCACTGCCAGCCTCTCTTCCGCCTTGCGCGCTTCCAGTCTGGTGTCTATCCGGAACGTAAATCCAACCGGCTTCGTCAGCGGTGCCACAGACAACGTGGCATTCTGGTACATTCATTAGAGAAAAAAAGGGCACAGCATGGCAAGAGAAGCCAGCGAGCGTCAATAACCATCAATCATGCCAGTTCACAGTCAGCGCACTTAGGACGATTATTCCGTTAATGGACCTCGCGTACCTGCTTCTCTATCAAGGGTAAATCAGCGGTCGAGATCGGGCCAGAACGCTGGTGTCCATGAAAGGATTGTACAGCGTTGCCTCTTCTTGTCCTAGCTTGTCGTAGGCGGGAATTTGCCGAAAACCCACTCAGTGACGACTCAGACTGAATGTTCGCGGCCTTGGATTGCCCTTCATCACGTTTGCCTTTATCCTTGTTGATCGTACCATGTATCTGACGCGAGCTTGACAAGTATGGAAAGGCATCCAGAGTTGGCCCTTTGCACCCAGAAGAAGAATTGAGTTTGGGCTTGTACTTGGTGCGCGCGCTCGGCAATGTCGACTTGGAAGAGTTTGGATGCCGCGTACTGTCACAAGTTTCAGAGTGTGTGACCAGTTGATCCTTATGACCCGCCTTCTTGGCTGGGAGTGGTGGGGCTTGGGAAACTGCCTCATCCGAGGATCTGCGCTCGGATGAGGCATTCGCAAGCATTGTCTTGCCTTTTTTGCGCCGGTGGCATTCTTCCGTTAGATCTGCATCTGTGCTAACGCGCTTCTTGGCCGGCCGCACGGGAGTTATGACATGCTGCCTGCGAGTTCCAGTGTGTGCGGCGGAGCTTGGCTGGGCGGCGTTGGGCGGCTGTTTGTGCGGCGAAATTTCAGATAGCCTAAACGGCTCGCTGTGGGCACTGGGAATATCATCAATACATTGGGGTGGCGGCGAGGGCGGGATAGGAACGGTTGGCAACTGAGTTCCGACGTGTGCGTTTGCCATTCTAACAGCATCGTTGGAAGCTTCTGTAAAGGAATTTTCGGGATAGGGCTTGTAAAGTCTAAGTAGTGACCATTTCGCATAGGTCAACAAGGTTTGAGCGACAATCACGGCAACAACGAAATTCGAGAAGGCACCAAATAAACAAGAAGCCATCCGCAGAGCACAGCAATCAGTACCAAACGACCATCCTGAAATGCATCAGCAGACCTACCCAATTGAGGATATGAGCTTTTGACTGTATGACACGAGGCGTTCAGCCATCCCACCGGTACTAGGGTGCGTAATTTGGGTATTTTCGGACCTGAGGTCGATATCGCCACTTATGCGAGCGGGCGGAAGCAATTCTACTGCGGGTTCAATGGCAATAGATTGCGGCGGGGTAATTTGGGGAGCTGCGGAAGGGGGCACTTGATGTGCTTCCCGAATGCGGGATGGTTTACTCTTCGCCTTCTTCGACATATGCGTTGCCGGAACTGCAGGACGCTTGGAGATACCTCCAGCCGCAACGGTCTTTGAGACAGCACATCAGTACCGTAGATGGAGGAAGCTAATGACAAGTGCTGACTCACGGGCTTTGCACTCGTCCTCGGATCTCGCTTCGACTTTGGACGAGACGTAGGCATCGGAATAATCGTCGCTTCAGCTGGACAATCATGAACCGTAGCCATGGCTACGTCCCGATCGGCTGGTGTTTCGACATCCTGGAGAGTTTCTTTCTCCTCTGGAAGCGGGTCAAGACGGTGCTCGGACGTAGGCGGGCTGTCGAGTGTGTCATTCCTCAGTCTCGATTTGGCGCGCGACGGATCCTTGCATTCGACAGAACTATCCTCTGCAGGTTCTACTTCATGTATTTGCACGTGGGACGGTGCTTCATCGGCCTGACCAAGCGTTTCTATCTCCGCGCGCAGCTGATGAAAGCGCTCCTCGGACACCAACGGACTCTCCAACTGCCGGTGTACAAACCTGGTGCGTGACGGTGTCTTTCTGCGTTTGTCAAGACTGCAATGTCCGAGGGTGAGTGTACGTTGGATGACAGATGGCTTAGCTGATGAAGACGGCACTTGGGTAGGCGTAGATGATCGTGAGCGCGGGGTTGGACGTGATGTGGTGTCGACCCTTGGGGTTAGCTCGCCAAGCGTGAGGGGTGGTCCGCGGGGATGCCTGAGCGTTTCGGGTACAAAGCTCGCGTCGTCGTCGATGGCGTTGCACAGCAAGTGGAACCCATCGGTGTGGTCAGCGAGGAGCAAGTCCGCGGAGGCGTTGGTAGTGGGGATTTGGAAAGATACACTGGCGTCGGAGAGATCTGGTAAGTGGTCGAGCGTAACGTCAGTGATCATGTCTTGATCCATTCTTTCTGGTTATCTCGTTGAACGGGAACGTCGTCGTGGTGTATGTAACCTGCTGTGGACTCGCGCGCATGTTCGAGTTGGTAGACCGTGGGAATAACTTCGACGCGTCCCACTCACGTGATCGTTGCTGCTCGTTTGCCAGCCCCACTCGCAGGAGGAGGGATCATCTCTCCAATTATTCCAAATACGTTCTTCAAGGCTCACCTGTTCCAGTCGCCGTACGTACTGTCCAGCAAGGGGTGCTGCCTGCCCTATCGGAGGGAAAAAAAAAAGACCCACCTGTTGAGTTCCTTGTCGCTATTGCATTCCTCACCCCATCACCTGCCGAGATAAAAAGTATTCTAGTTGTGAATTGCCTACTCGAAACGGTCGATATCCATGGTATCGTGATGCGGGGTTTTAGTGCCCCATCGTGGAGTTGCATTACAACATTTCGCCAAGTACCCTTATGTGATCGATCTGCTATCTAAACTGCGCCCAACGACCGTCTTTCAACCAGGTCTTGCCCGGCTGCATCCTCTACCTTGCCATGACCGGTTGCATTGTGGTAACCTGCTGGCCCACACACTGTCAACAGACAAAGGTAGGACCCCCCATCCAATAGCGCACGCTCATTTTTCAAAGAGGAAGGTGGGGTCTTGTCACTTAAGCTCAATGTTTCGGTCGCGCTCATGGTCACGGGGTGTCATACATGCCAAGCAGGCTAATCTACTTTGGACGTCCCCAGCATCATCCGCAACTTAATCTAGGTTTTCCTTGACAATGCAATAAGGCATTGGACCATTGAGGCAATTCTGGTAACATGTTCGCCGTTCGATATATATCATTTTTGACAGTTTTTTCCCGTTCCAAGTTCCATTCATGTTCAACCTTGTTTCGCCTTATTGGACTTCCTCTCAACGTCATAAAATCCCTTTCCATCGCTGATCTAATTCCGTGATTGATTGCGTCTCTGAGCAGCAATGATTGATCGCCGCGAATGCTGACGCTCAGCGACGGTTGCCCACGCAATTTTTGACATTTGTTCATCACACGAATACCCACCTACCCTTGACCTTCCGTACCCCGTCCCCCACATCCCATCACACACATTCCAATACCGGTCTTCGCCCACCATCTCATTAGTCCTTTCTCGAGCATCCCATACATCAGCAATGTCAAATTTAACCCGTCTTCCTCCCATCATCCGTGTTTCCCCACCTTCCCCGCTTCCCCACAGCTTCTGCATACACGCCTGTCTGTGCATGCTGGCACTTACCGTTGATGTGCTCTCCGCCGACTGGACGATACACGATCATATACCGTGTCCTTCTCTCTCTCCCTCGATCAACTCGTGTCTTCCTCCCACAACGCTTCTATCAAATGCCATAATTATGCGATATCACCGCCGCCCACTTCACGACTCAATTCTATTTCGACGGGGGCCTTGTCCCTGTGGAAGTTTCGAACCACCTTCCGTCCAAAATCAATCGATAAGCCCGATTGCATGCACGCACATTCCATCCCGCACATTCACCCATGCAAGATGAACCGCTCACACCCGTTCATGTCGCCGTTCGAACCTTCACCTTCGATCTCTCCGGGACAACGTTGAACCCACATTCATAACCTTGTCGAATACAACCCCCAACCCAGGAGAAGCATCGACAGGATCTTAGCATGATAGGACCGCGATCGATCACCATCGTTGGATCCCTCTTTCCCTTTTTCTCTTCCGCCTTCTTTCTCTACCCAAGTCGTCCTCGTCCCATCCTGTTTTTTTTTTCCGCCTCGAATTGCACCCGTCATCGGTTCCTTTCCAGTCTCGCTTCTCTCCTCCCAAATCCACTCATCTCGTTTTCCTTCCGAATTTACTCATATTTGTACTATCCAGGCACCGAGAAGAGGCCCGAATTCTCGGATGACTTTCCCAGGCGTACACAGTGTGTGTGCGTGTGTAAGTGACTGTGCAGGTACACATCCACACTCCGTGTCCCACCTTTGCCATCACTGCCCCTCTCTTGCGCTTTATCCCCGCTTAGAACAAACCTCCGAGGCTATTTCATACTGTATTCTAACTCGATGCGTCGACGAGCCCACCCCTACCCTCGTTCGCCTGAGAACGCACCCAAACAACGGCTCAAACGTGATTCGCGTTCGTCAGCTTGAGTCCGTGGCGTTTTTTTAGGGGGCGACGTGTCCCGCGTTCCGACACGCGAGATCATGGCGTCCGAAGCGACATGTGTACAAGTTCTCTTCCATTTCCCGCATCGAACCCCAACTGGGTGGCGAAGGAACCTGCTTGTTCATTTCATTTTACTTATCAGCGATACCCCCCTCCTTTTCCCCTGTTTCGTATGCCCGGGGATCGATGTCGGTGCCTTGCGAATTTTGTGGCGTTTGTCAGAGTCGGACGTGTTGATTTGGGTCCGTTCGAAGCGGGGTTAGCACGATCACGTCAGCGGTACTCGCGCGACTCACCGCCCATCCGCCCCCCCATCATATCGGTCTGAAACACAAGCAAAGCGAAAGAGAACCATCGCGATATTTGCCGGGCCGGTCTCGACTCTCGATAGGAATCTCGGTTTTGGGGGCCTTCCTCAAGACGTCCGACGGCGCATTGCTGCCGTTCTGTACTTTTCTGTACCACGACGGGGTGTGTATGCATACATAGATAGATGCGCTTTCAGTCAACAGTACAAATATACGCATTGCGTTTTCGGTGGCTCTCGGCCGAAAGCAAGCCAAACGCTTCGCACTCGATCCTTGCCTCACGATTGTGTTATCGAGCCAAACCCTCGGTCTCGTCCCCCTCCCATTGCGTTTGCGCTTATTCGTGAGCGTCCGTATCGTCACCGGCATATCAACGTCACCGAAATTGGAAGCATACGAACGAGCAGCCCCACCTCGTGGGGTTGCGTAATTGTGTGTATGTACTCTTCCCAAAGGGATGATCTTAGTACACGATAATAACGTCCCCCAAACGACCGGTTCTCATCATTATATCGATGCCAACTCGGATGCTATGTGCGGCGGAACCTTTGCGCTTGGGAAGCGGTATCAAGATTTGGACGTGGGTCCCGAGGAAGTAAAGGGGGGTGGTTCGGTCAAACGCCGAACCCTCCCTCGTCATGATCAATCGTGCCTTATTGCGATGTCCTCTTAGCACTCACGCGCATGATCGAGAACCTTGAAGCAGAGGCGAGCGTGTCGTTAACAGTGTCGGCTCGCTGACGACGATCGCGTTGCGCGACGTGTCACCACATCATACGTACCAAAGACCCTACGAACCGGTGCACTTTGTCCGATTAGAGTCGTATCCTATTGATTTCCGGCTTTTTTGAGAGAGAGGGGGGGTGCATGGAAGCTGTATACGTGTGAGAAGATGGAGGTGATGGCGACGCGGCCTCGAGGAATATCGCTGGCGGGAGGGGGGATCCATCTCGTCCGCTCCACGCGATCCCAAATTTCTTGCGTTAACCTTGTTCGTTTCGAAGCCCATTCAATTCATCACCTGATGCGAGAAAAAAGACACACCACCCTTCCCACCTCTGTGCCTCGCCTGCTCGGCGGTCGAACGTTGTCATCACTTTCACGTACACACATATCTCCCCTTTAGAAAATCAAATCCCAAAAGCTTTTTTTGCAATACAAGGGTCGGGGGAGCGTGTGGAGACGGCCGACGCGAAAAAAGGGCTGGTGAAAATGAAAGGGAGAAGAGGGGGGGGAACCGCAGACTTGGCCGAGGATCCGAAATGAACATCGGAACAAGAATGAAACGAAAACACTGTTCCAAACCATCCGCTCTCCCAGTCCCCTCCTTCCATATCCTTCGCATCGTTGATCGCGAACGTGTGTCCCCCCAAGGAATGATGGGAAGCGCAGAAGGGGTTAGCATGACCCAGTCACATGCGTTCCAATGGATGCGTGTCTGTCGCACTGACCAATACTTTAATATTCCTCAGTGCCTGTTTTTCCTGCTCTGTCAAGGTGAGTGATGAAGTAGGCCCTGATGGTCCATGTGGTGCCAACGACGTCGGTGGGACCGCCTGGGAGAATGGGTTGGGTTCATTTGCAAATTCGGCGAGCGTCGAACTCAGTTTAGATGCTAGGATGGGGAGATACCCGCGTTCGGTATTCGTGTGGCCACCTAAGGGTTATCGGCAACCGCGCGGGAGTGAAATCATACCCGGTACCGCGAGTAACAGCGTCAGCATGTCACATGAAGCAACAGAGTGAGGGGGGAGGAATGGAGGGGGGAATGGCATTTGAAAATCCAGGATAGAGGAGACACTCACAAAGGACAACGTATCTCCCTGCTGCGACCGCCGCCAAAACTTCATGCTATATCAAAGATGGATCATCAAAGTGACGTGAAAAGGTAGCCACAGGGCACCGACGAACGCCCAGGCCACATGGATGAAGCAGGGGCAGTAGAGGAATCCAAAAGGACGTACGTGGGTCATTTCACCAGTCAAATAAACGTCCGCATCGACACCGACAAGCACCGAACCGCCAGACCCCGCACAGATCGCAACCGTGCGTATCTCACGCGGCATCACCGGCCGTCCTACGTCGACTTTGCGTGCACGAATACGGCAAGAGAGATGCAGCGCAAGGATAGCGGGAGGGAACGGAAGCAAAGAACGCGCGGGTAGATCGTCATTCGGGACCAAACGGCGGAACCAAAGGCAAGTGACGAACGATAGGTCATTCATGTCCATCCACGTTTAAAGAATCAGGTTTGCCTGCTTACCGTACGGGAGATGAAGGTGCTTCTTGATCCTCCCAACAAGCTCTTCGGTCGATATCGGATCTTGAAGCGTGAGCAGCCTGCCAAGTCCGCCTTCGTCGCCCTTGGGTTCGCCGAGAAGTGAGATGTTCACGGAACCCAGCGTACTGACATGTTCTGGATTTCCAGCGCAACGGGCGAGCCAGTCGTTGATGCCGTCGTGTACACTATCGAGGGCCGTGTGCGGCGAGTAAACCGACACGCCCGCTGCGGCAAGGTTCAGAATGGAGGCTTGAAGAGAGTTGGAGAGCGTGAGAGACGAAATAGGTTTGAAGATCGTGGGGTGGTACGACACGACAAGTGCTACCGAGGGTTCTAACGCTTCTTGCAGAACAGCGGAGGTCAGGCTGGACGAAGAAGAGAATCATGAAGACGTCCTCGGACGTGGCGAAGGGTCTCACTCGATCGTTAATAGAACCCGGTTTGCATTTGGACGCAGAACGGGCGACTCTGGTATACGTGCGCCATCAGGAAGAAGGCTCGCTGTCATATTCATATTTGCGCTGTACCTAGTAAGAGGCCTACCTGTTGGGATTGGTGTTGTTGGAGCTACACATCAAAAGTGAGGATACCGAAATGACCTACGTTATCCCACTTCTCTGCAAGTCGGAGGGGCGCGATCCGCTCCATAGCCTTGAGCGCATACTTGACTACCAGCTGTGAGTGTGCCATGCCAGTGGGTGTAGAGTCACGTGGTGAGATGAGAGACACGTTTGCGTGCAAGTGCAGCCTTCTCGAACACCCCGAAATTTAGACAAGATGGTCAGTCTTGAATCTCTTCTCCTCGTCCCATTTTTTCATGATGATGTGTACAGGTCGTGTTGGCAGCCTCGATCTGCACCAAAGGCGGCAAGCGTACGATCCGAGACTCTTTTTTTCTGTGACGAGTCTGAGCCATTCCATACTACAGCCGTCCTCTCGCGTCAATTTCACTCGATGACGCGAACCAGAATCGAATCCCTCCTCGCCTCTTTCCCGAAACTCATCCCCCCCAACAGCCAACACACCTCCGTCGAAACCGCCGAAGTCCGTTACGTCTACCAACCGCTCGAGGATCTCTACATCCTCCTCATCACCAACAAAGCGTCGAACATCCTCCAGGACATCGATACGTTGCATCTCTTTGCCCGCGTGGTCTCGGATATGTGTAAGAGCGTGGAAGAGCGCGAGATTCAGAGACAGTCGTTCGAGTTGTTGGGTGCTTTTGACGAGATCGTAAGCTTGGGCTATCGGGAACACGTTAATCTGTTGCAGGTTCGGAGCGTGCTGGAGATGGAATCACACGAGGAGAAAATTCAGGAGATCATTGCACGGGTAAGCATCGCCCATACGTCCCCCACAGGAACGGGAGGGGAAGTGCTCAACGCACCATGCCTGACCACAGAACAAAGAAGCCGAGGCAAAGGAGGAACTCAAACGCCGTGCCCGTCAACTCGAGATGCAACGCCGAGAACAACAGAAACGTACCGCAGCCCTGGGTGGCGGTGTCGGGGGTGGTTCATACCTCGGCGGTGGCGTGTCTGGCTATGCGGCTGCCCCGCGATACGAGGCTCCCGATGCCCCGACTGCACGCACGGCGTCGCCTGCACCCATTGCAGCGTCTCGCTCGCCTCATTTCAAGACGGGCGGTATGAAGCTGGGGAGCAAGAAAACAAGACAAGCAGAGCTGCTGGATGCTCTCGGGGGCGAGGTCCTCACCGTCGAGGACATGTCCACCCCTCCGACACCCATCCCCGTCGAACCACCGACCCAGACTCAAAAAGATGCCCGGGGCAGTCTTCCGTCTGTAACCGCAGAAAGGCAAGCCCATTGCCACACCCCATCCGTCAGACTTTGATCTGTATTTCTGCAGCATACACGTCGTCATCAAGGAAACCGTCTCAGTCTCGCTTCTGCGCGAAGGCGGCATAAAATCTATGGAGCTCAAAGGCGATATGAACCTCCAAGTCGCCGACCCGTCCAACGCACACATCAAACTCGCCCTTGTGCCGTTTTCGACCGACTTTGGGTCCGACCTCCAATTCAAACAACACCCCAACGTCGCCAAGTTCACCCCGAACCAAGAGAAAATCATCGCGCTCAAGGATCCCTCCAGGCCGTTCCCGGTCGGTCAGGCGCTCGCCGTACTCAAGTGGCGCTATGCAGGCCACGACGAGAGCTACGTCCCTCTCTCGAGTAAGTACCCCCCTCCCCCTTCTCCGCTCTCGGGGGAAACGCAGACCGGCACCTTTGCTGACAAGGATCGTTCAATCTTTTTTTTTCCTTTCCCCGCGTACAAGTCAATTGCTGGCCATCCCCCTCCAACGACGGCACATGCGACGTCAACATCGAATACGAACTCGAACACGACCACATCACCCTCTACGACGTCACCATCACCATACCCCTCCCCACAGGCTCCTACCCGACCGTCCCCGACCCGTCTCCCAACTGGTCGCTCAACCCTTCTACGCACGCCCTCGACTGGTCTATCCCCCGGATCTCCGC